>CAUYRT010006990.1:0-46840 GCA_963574885.1 Lepilemur ruficaudatus
TTGACAGAGTAGGTTTTTGAATGTAACAAGATAAGTCAACTTGAGTGGTAATATATTTTGGGAAATCAGCTCACTACAAATTGTGACTGTAAACATTGTACTGTAAATGCTTTGCAGTTTTCCCCCAATAAAAAAAAAAAATGAAAGGACTGAAGTAGAATATACCTTTCTATTAGGCTGGGTTTTAAAAGATGAATAAATTTTAGATACTCCTAGATGTATTTTTTAAGGGAATAGTAGGCAAAGATCTTCAAATACTATATTAAAGAGTCTGAGTTTAGTGGTAGACAATGAAAAAAATATTTTGAACAGAAGAACAAAGTAATTACAGTTATATTTATATAAGACATATGAGGAAGAATGAGACTGGTGATAATGAGATTATGAAAATATTCTACAATTCAAGTAAGATTCAATGAAAATTAGAGTAATTACAGTGGGACTAAAAAAAATCCAAATATATATTAAAGATAAAATTGTCAAAACTTAGCAATTGACTAGATATGGGAAAAAATGAAAAAGAAGACTAAAAGTTAACCCCAAAGTTCTAAAGCTTCATGATTGGGATAATGGTAATGCTGGTGATAGCTTAAGACACAAGAAAGGAAGTTTATCAATACGGAAAACTAGTTGGGCATGTTGTGAATTTGATACACTCTCTTTGTGTAAAGACGAAGGAGATATAATGTTAGTACAGGCAGTTGAAGGCCTTTATTCATGCATATGAGCTTTTATTAAGAGTATACAGATACACAGAGAAAGAACAGGATCAAGGCTAGATCTTTGTGAAAGATGAAAAAAATAGAAGACTAGAAAGAAAATGGATAGAGTAAAACAAGGGACTTCAAAAATAAAACTTCTTCACTAAAAAAGAAAGCTTTCATGTAAAAGACTTGTCATTTTGGGTTTAAGTTGATTCATTAAATGATAATTTATTTTATTGACTTCCTACTATAGACCACATGAAAAATATATAAGCTAAATACATAATGGCCCCTGCCTTCAAGTAGCTCATAATCCATTTATAATCTAGTTAGCTTCCCACAGTGGTTTTGGTGGTTGTTTTTAGAATGCTAAGATAAAGGGCAAAATAATGAAAGACAAGACTATGCATTGTTTTGAAACATTATGTCCTGGTTACAAGGAAACTTCTGAAAGATCTCTGTTAATAAATAATAAGAAATAATATACATAAAATAAAAGGTGGAGATTAAAATGAAATAACCGATGAAGGAAACTTAAATGTTGTAGAGGCCAAAGACATATACTCTTTTAAAAGTTTCCCAAATACTTGGCAAAAAGAAAATGGAAATATTGAGGGATGTTGATGGCGGGTAGCATTTAAAAGATAAGTAAGAAGGATTAAGGAGAAGGTGAAAAACTAAACTAAGAGTCATCATGGAAGAGAAGTAGACAACATGAACAACAAACTAATCACAAAAGAGACTGTGGACAAAAAGGTTTTAAATAAAGTTCACTAAAAACCTTTTCGTTCTTGTTCATTACTCAAACATGAAAGACTACTAGTCAGAGTTATTACAGATCTGTTTTATATTTTCATTAGTAAGATGGTAAAAAATTTAGATAAAATTATATTTTTAAATAAACAATATTCAAATAGCACTTTACACTGCTGTGTAACAATAAATGGTCAAACCAGACTGCTTACTGTTGGCTCAATAATTTATTAAACAGATTATATAAGGAAATACAGTTCCAGAATAAAAAAGTCTAAAAGAAAACATCATACTAATCTGTAAATAGACAAAAAATTAACTGGATAGAATCCTCCATAAGATTATAGCCCCATGAAACTACCATTTAGCACAGTATCTGACACATTTGAGATGTTAAATAAATATGGTTGAATAAATCAACAAGTAAGGAAAAATTATTACTAGGACTTACTTTTATCTTCTAACAAAATGGTTTCTAATACGTACAAGGCTGTGCAAAACACGTGGCTAGGCTGCCCACATGTATATAACGGCTGTCTAATTAATATTCTTTGTACTTAAAAAAATAAGCTAGTTCAGATTATTTGATGGAGAAATAGTAAAAATTATACAGGGAAAAAATTATTATCTATTTGTATTTGTACATTTTTCTCATTCACATAAAGTTCAATCTATAGCCAAAACATAAAATACACGTATTCTCATTACATCTTTAAGTATTTCTCAGATTTTAGCTTAATCACACAAAGATTTATGAATAGGGTATTAACTTAAAGAAGACTTTTCAAAAGTTTTAAGGTGTGTGTTGTGGGGGGAAAAAGACTGGGAATTTGATTGTAAAAGGCTTTCACAGTCTAGAGAGTCTAGTAAATGTGAAAAACATTGGCCTAAACATCATTAAAGAAAATTTTTTATTGATTCTCAGAATATTTCGTATAGTAATATATATCACGGATTCTTGGGGAAAATACTATGTCAAGCATTTTTCTAACTTGCTAGACCATATATTAATACTTGAATTATTTAAGAATGCTTTTCATACTTTTTCACAGAAGTACTTCTAACTATGAAGGAATATAAAGTAAAAATTGGGATAAGGGAAAAGATGATTCTGAGGGAACAGTCCAAACCAGGGCTCAGCCGACTGAGGGATGCAGGCCAAATCTGGATCACTGCCTGTTTTGGTAAACAAAGCTTTACGGAAACACAACCACACACATTTCCACTTGTCTTCAACAACTATAACAAGATAATATAGTATCTGTGATTTGTATTAAATTGCTAAATTCTCAATGTTTTAAGTTATACAATATTAACTACATAAAAGATACTAGTCAAACTATCATATTGCTTAAATGTATACTACCTACACTAAAAACTTTAAATATTATAGAGTTGTAGCATGCACGCAATGAATATGACATAATAAATGAATTTTGCAACAGCAAAGTTCTTCAACTTGTGATTTTACTGCCTCTAGATCTGTCAAAATTTAAGAAGCAGAAAAAAATATGTGTAATTTAGAAGCAGAAAAATATGTATATGTACCTCTTATAAAACTTTATTTAAAGAGGTACCAAACACACTCTCTATATTACAATTTATAAATTATACAAAGACAATTGGTTAATTTTTAATATAATTATCTCATTTTCAATAGAACAATTATATAAAATGATTTATTCTTTCTCCTTCCAGGCTACTTTTACCTGCAACTAATTTTCATGTGTATAAAAGAGACTTTTTAAAATGTCTAATATTAAATGTCTACTGGCTTCAACATGTAGAAAAGTATACATATACTTTGCCAGCTAAATATTACAGATTAGTCTAAACTTTCCATTTATAAAACCATTAAAGGACATTGGGAACTTTATATAATGCTCTGTTGTACTTTGCCTTCTATATTTTAACAAATAACACAAAACGACTGTATAATGTTCTTCTGATGACAATTTAACATTTAGCAGAAGGGGCATTTTACTAATTTTTAAACAAATATAATAGGCTTGAAATGCTTCTATAAACTCTAATGAAAGGTATTCAATTTAAAGATTTTTTTTAGAAAAAAATTTAGAAAAATTATATAAAGTGAGCAATTTTCTAGAAATAACAGTATAAAGAAGGTATGTCTTAAATGCTACAATTGGCATTAAACACAATGTTTTGAAGAGCAGTGGGGATACCTATAAAACTACTGCTAATACTTTTCAAAATAATTAACATATAATTAAAGAATCTCATTTTTAAAAATCATCTGGAAGCATGCCTAAGAAAACTGTTGTCATGGAAACAGGCAGTATAAATGGCAGTAAATCCAGAAGAAAATGTCAGTGCTTCTGAACAATGAATGAATACAAAATGTTGCCTATGAAATAAAACCACACAACGAAAGAAAAGTACAACGTCATTTAAAATTTTTTAAAATTTTAAATTCCCTTACAGAAATTTTATTTAATAACAAATCAGGTAAAAATACAAATCTAGTACTAAAACAAATGAAAAGTATTAATTAGGGAACTAAAAATAATACTATTATTATTATGATTCATAACTACAAATCCAAACAAGTAGATTATGTGCAGTATGCTAACATTACATAACTTATACTTAATAAATACACAATAGATAACATTTACAATTAGTAACTCTTTTTGAAGAGCTAATGTCCATTAATAAAATAGCATAATGACACTGTTGCATTATTTTTAGCCAAATTATTCTAATAATTTAGGAATATAATATTCTAAAGAGAATTAAATGTTTAAAAGATAGATCTAAATTATTATCAATATTAACAATTTATTTTAAAAGTCTAAGCAAAATTATTTTAAATTTGAAAATTCATAGACACAGGATCGATCAAGTTAAACATTTAATATTTAACCAAATTACAGCAAAATCATACAGCTAAAATGTTATGTCATCAGTTTAAATACAGACAAGAATATATAGATCTTATATTACCTTACATCACCTTGCATTTTGTCATTTTTTAAAAAGCTTCATACACAAAAATCAAGTCTGAAACACAGATTTTTATGCATACACATCCTCTAATATCCATGAGTAAAAACTGACCTACATGTTCACATTTATGATAAACCTGTATCTCACAGAATATTAACATTTCGTATAATTATAACTAAGTATTTAGGTTAATAGAGGAATGTAATTCTCCAACATATAGTCATTATGTTGTTTATATAATATTAAGGAGTCAAAATGTTTAAAAATAGGACATTATATATTTATAAATAGGTAATGTTTAAGATTCATTCTTTCTTTCTGAGTAATGTGTACAGTTCTTGCAGAAGTTGACATAAGAAGTACTTTGCCTTTTTCTCCCAATAAACACTGAATCAAATTCAAGGCTGCCACAGAAATATACAAACAGGTTTTATACTAGTATGGCCTTGATACATAAAAACAACCCTCATTTATTTTCTTATTTTTTTATGAATTTAAGTATTTCAAATAAGCTTTTGATGAAGGAAATATATTCTTTCAATTAAATATAAATATGAATTGGGACAGACACTAGACACTATACCCATTTGTTTTAACTATCAATTCCCTATGTATTTGTCCTTGTCTTTAAAAGCAAACTTACCTTCCAATACTACATTTTTATCATTTTCTCCTTATTTCAAGCATTCTACCCTAATTATCTTACTATACAATAAATATCATTATTGTCATGTTTCTAATTTTTCTACTTATATTTAATAATTTTCCTCCTTTATTTTACCAACTTACATATTTATTCTTTTTTCCAGTATCTATAAACTTATAAATAGTAGTCCAATAATGGCCAAAGAAGAATAAAAATGGGTATTTGTTACCTTAAAGCTATGAAAATCACTTCAAGAGAAATTCTTGTTTTATTCCTTATGCCATTATTAGGTATATTACTTATGAAAATTGGTAGGTTCACAGGGCCCCTGTTTAGTGTTTCAGTTAACACTGACTACAACGTGTAATCTGGAACTGTGCAATATGAAACTACAAATAAATTGTTCAACAAAAGATTAGGCTCAAAGATTGGCATGCATGCTTTTAAGTCACAAAACCTATCAGCATGTATATGATACTTCTATCATGGTTACCTTGCATTTTTATAAAAATACAAGATCATGGACATGTATCCTTTTCCTATGAAAAAGCATGATAAAGAATAAGTGATAAAAGGAAAATCAAGTATTAGTTAAATTACTGACTTTTCAATGACAATTATTGTAATGCTTTATCTGTAAAGAAAAATAAATCAGGGTTGTGTCTTGAAATATCTTGCAGAGTCTATGCTTTTCCCTTTTTACATTCATAAATTTCTATAAATTATACCACTAGTTTAACACTTACTGATGTATGTATACATGTATAAATGAAAAAATGCAAAATCATAATTGCATTATATCGTAAATTTTCAACAACACACCCAAGTGACCAGCACTCAGATCATGAAATAAAGCATTAGAAACACCTTAGAAGTTCCTCTTGTGCCCCATTCCAGGAATTACTGGCTCTCCCCAAGACAAAGCACTATTCTGACTTCTAATATCAAAAATTAGTTCTGCTTGATTTTAAACTATATATAAATGGAATAACATAGCATTCACTCTTTTACGCCTGGCTTCCTTGTTTCAATATTTTATTTTTAAGATTTATTCACATCTTAGTTATAGTTAAGTTATTCTTATTGCTGCACAGTATCCCATTGTGTGAGTATAGCACAGCGTAGATTTACATTCTAGTGCTGATGGGTGTTTGAGTGCTTTTCAGTTTAGGACTACTGCTAATAGTGTTGCCATGAACATTTCTGCATGTCTTTTGGTGAATACAGTACACGTTTCTGTTGGGAATCTTGTAGGAACAGAACTGCTGGGTCATAGTGTAATTGTACATTCAACTTTATAAGATATTCCAAGATGATTTTCCAAAGTTGTTATACAATTTATAATTCTTTCAGCAGTGTATGAGAGTTAATTCACTTCTTGCCAACACACAGTATTGTTAGTCTATTTCACTTTAGTCATTCTGGTGGACGTACAGTGGCATATTACGGCTTTAACTTGCATTTCCTTGATGACTAATAGATTTATCATGTCTTTAGGTGTTTATTGGCCATTAGGGTATCCTCTTCTGTGAAATTACCGTTGAATTGTTTGGCCCATTTTTATTGGGTTATAAGTTTTTGTTACTGATTTGAATGCATTCTATGCATATTGTATTGCAAATACATGCTCTCATTTTGTGGCTTGTCTCTTCACTGTGTTAATAGTTTCTTTTGATGAGCAGAAGTTCTTAGTTTTAATATGGTATAATTTATCACTTTTTCCTTTATGATTATAGTTTCTTATATCCCACTTTAGAAATGTTTATCTACTTGAAGGTCATAAAGACATTCTATGTTATTATCTCCAATAGCTCTGTTTTCTTACCTTTGGCATTTAGATCTGCAATCCATTTGTGACTGATTTTTGAGAATGGTATAAGGTAGGAGCCAAGATACAAATCTGTGTACAGATTTTCCATTTGGCTCCTTAATTAACCCAGACTGTCCTTTCACAACTGCACCTTTGTCATAAATGAACTGACTGTGTAAGTTTCAGTTTGTACTTGGACTCTATTGAATAGTTTTGTTTATATTCCACTGGTCTATTTGTCTATCCTAGCAGCAATACCACACTGTCTAAATGGGTCTTATTATCTGGTAATGTAAATCATCTAGTTGTGTTTGTCTTTAATTATGTGTTCAAAAAATGGAGATTATATCATTTTCTGTGTCAAAGTTCTCTCACACTTAGAATAAAATCTAAATTCCCTACTATGGTCTACAATGCCCTTCATGTTCTGGCCACTGCCTACTTCTCTGCATTTTATCTCTTAATACCCTCCCCTCACAGAACTATGTTCCTTGAAATATCCTAGTTCTTCTTGCTAGAATGCTCTTTCCTCAAACAGCACCATCTTTGCATGGCTTATTTCCTCACAAATATCATGCTGCAAACAGGTTTTCACTGACCAAACTACCAACAAAGCTGCTTCTCCTGAAATAATGTTAGTAATTGAGCTGCTTATTATTTTTCTTGGCTACTAGAATGTAAGCTTCAAAGGAGCAGAGGTTTTTACAGGTCCTGTTTTACTGTTTTATTTCAAGAACTTGAGCATATAATAACATAGTAAATATTTGTTGAAATAAATATTAACAGTCTGTATAATATAGTGGATATAATGCAAAACTATAAGTTGATAAGACTAAATGGAATATGTACTTTAAGAATGTTAAAATAATCTGACAATTGAATTATTATAAATACCAATTTTACTGTTTGTAAATTGAAAGTTAAAAGTTTTTAAAGCTAAAATTTAAAGTTTAATTTCATCACAAACAATAAATGTCTGAAGAATGTATCCATAAATGGCTTATATATACCATACCATGGCACAGTTATATATAAATCACTACTCCATTTCAAACAGGGACATCCTTTGAACTGTAAGAGGTTTACTATTATCTATTATCAGTTTCCTCTTCTTGAATTTCAGAACAAAGATAATATGCAATTATTTTAAATTCTCAGAAACTATTTGTTAAAACAAGTACACAAAATCGGGGCTGGAAGCAGGATTGGAAAAACACCAATTATTCTGATGAAATGCCAACTATAAATGAGACTATAGTTAACTGCACTTCCAAGTTTAATCTCTATCAAAAGCACGGTACAAGTCCAATACCGTGAATTATGCCAAATAGTTTATTTCAAAGAGATAATAAATAATAGTGTCATTTTGTAATAAAATATCCTTAAATATGCCTGCTCCAAAATGAAGAAAACTTTTATATATAAATTGCTTACTCTATTTCTGAAAAGAATTTTCACTCAGTGGACCATTTTAGCTGCTGTGAATAGAAAAAGAATAGGGAAAAAAAGTCCATATGTACTATTTATTTAAGTAAATGTGGACATTTACAAAATCTTAATACCATTATTATAAACAATAAACTATTATTTTCCCAAAAAATAAATGCCGTAAATTATAGTAAATAAAAATTATGAACAATGTTTTCAAAAATTTAATAATTACTTCAAGTATTTTAATGGTTGAAATTAAATAATTGAGATTTTTCTTTACAATTCCAAATTCTAACTGCAAAACACAGTCTAAATTTCTAAAATCTAGAAACCTTACTATTGTCCAAATCCAGAGATTAACTAAAAATAAAATTTAAAAATAAGTGAGTCAGGTAGAAAGCATTCCTCCTCAAAGTAACTTTCTATAAGCAATAATTAGTCAGAAAATATAACGCATAACCTAAAGAAAAAGTTTACAGTGAAAAAAAATAACAAAATATATATATAAAATAATTACAGATATCTTTACTAAGAAACTATAAATTATTGTTATCCCGGATAGAAAGACTAAATTAATTTCCATTTTGTTAAATTAAAACATTTTTCTAAAATTCCTATTAAGGTTGATTCTTAAAATTTAAAACGTGATTCTAATGCTCATTTGGAAATTAGACATCATTTTATAATTCTCTAAAAGGACACAAATAAGAGAGCATATTGTCTGTCAAGTATTAACAAGTACTCTGAATATATAATACAATTACAGTATTTTGGCAATATCCACAACCACCACAACAAAAATAGATTGCCAGGAGAAAAAAGGTCTGAAATATACTCTAAAAACTAAAGAATTATGCTTCTTATAAGGTACTAAAAACAAATGAGAACTTACATTATTCCTGTAAAAATGAAATTGGAAAAACTATTTTAGAAAGGGAAAAAAAGTTGATTTGTAGTTTATACCACAGAACACACTGTATTTTAGGTTCAGTAAGATGTGAATAAAGGTTTTATGTTTACAGAAATTAATTTGGCAATACAAGTTAACAGCTTTAAAATGTTCATATTATTTGGAATTTTAATTTTTCACAACAGGTAACAGTTGAAAAATTATAAACTACATAGTAATGTTTCATATGTATGACAGTGTGATGTTTTAATACATGCACACATTGTATAAAAATCAAAACAAGGTGTATACTTATCACCTCAAACACTTAACTTTTTTTTGTAGTGAGAACACTAAAAATCTATTCTAGCTATTTTGGAATATACAATAAAATATTGCTAACCATAGTCACCCTACTATGCAATAGAAATCCATAGCTTATTCCTTATTTTTTAAACTGTACCTGAAAATAAGGAACTATTGCTAAGATTTTTCATGTTTAAAACATGGTAACTAAATTACATACTTTTTCACGTTTATTTCAAATCTAACATTCTATGGTACTATAGAGTTTCTCTGAAAAGAAATACGTAGGTTCGAAACAGAAATTTTAATCAAAATTTTATAATGGGTAAATTAACATATAAGAAAATATGTTTCTCCTTTAAGATTTGACTTTAAGTCCAAATTATTTTCTCATATTTTCTGGTAAAATTAATATTTTTGAAATGCATTTAGAATAACTTATGTTTCCTAAAACATAACTATAATATAGAATTTTAGAAATAAAAGATATTGTCAATGCCTTTAAAAGGCAATCAGATAAGAATTTTTTGTTATACTCACAAATGAAGCCATCATATTGTAACTTGTGAACTAAACTCTGAGTTAGATTCTCAAGGATAGTGGAAGACACCATGAGCAAAGATAGAGGTGAGTACGTATAGAGCAAGTGAGGATACAGGGTGAGGATATCATCACTGTAGTAGCAAATGGCATATACTAAAGAATAAACAGCACAAATTAAGAATAGGTAGACTAGGGCCAGATTATAAAGGGCTTTGAAATTCACAGAAAGCATTTGAGAGTTGATGCACTAGTTCTTAGGTGAGTGATGTCATGCAAATCTGTTTTAATAAAATTAGACTTTTAACACTTATGCAAAGAATTAGAAAAAGCAAGACAAAATAATTGAAGGAGAATGAGGAATCATAAGTAACTCCTAAAATGTGAACTAAAATGTGTCTTCCTAATACAAACTTTGAATTATTTTTCTAGTAATTGTAAGGGATTTGCATGACTCTATCTCTCTTCCTCTGGATTCCTTATAAATAGTGAGATTTATTGGCAAAAATCACAGAAAGGATTAAAAAATCACACTATGACTAGGAAAAACAAAAACCATATGACTTTGAGAGGACCAGATAATTAGCAGGAGAATAACATAGGAAAATAAATTTTCTAAAACAAGTAACAGAAGGGGAAATGTTTTTCTAAATTTCTATTCTCAGCAATATGCTCTTGGCAAGAAAAATTATAGTAATAATGCAGGAATTGATGAAGAATGGGTAAAATTATTATTGACACACATACGCAGTTGATTCTCATTATTCAAAGTAGTTATGATCTATAATGTCACCACAAACACTGAATTAACCGATACAGAATTATTATTCCTAGAAGAAATACAGGTTAGGTTCCTATGAGCTCAGTGTCACATTTTCCTCAACCATCAATACATAAACTTGTTGTATGTGTGTTTCCATTTAAGGCCACCTTATTTAATATTTATTACTGATTCGTTAACATTGAACTTACGGCCAACAGCTCCATAAGTTATGCCTGAATGAAGATCACCAAATACATATGCAGCTGATCCTTGAGCAATACAGGTTTGAACTGTAGGTCCAGTTATACATGCATTTTTTTACCCCAAACACAGATCAAAAATACAGTATTCACAGGATATGAAACCTGCATATAAGGAGAACCAACTTTTCCTATACACAAGTTCCTCAGGACCAACTGCTGGACTTGAGTATGCCGGATTTTTCTGAGTACACATGGGTGTCCTGGAACCGATCTCCCCTGTATACCAAGGGATGAATGTGTTTTCTTGGTAAGGCACATCACTGCCTTTTGACACACAGAAACATTAGATGGTTTAGACAGCACAGCACTACGCTTTAAATTTGTCATTTAAACAGCAAAGTCACCAAAAAAAGGACCCCACAAAAATATAAAATCATGGCATTAAAACTGTGAAAAGGACACTTGTTTATAGTATCAGAGCTAAGACAAGAAAGGCAGAGCCTTGTCTTGCTCGACCTAAATTATGACTCAAATTTTTTGTCACTCTGAATGTGCCTACGAATGGTTGTAAAAGGCACTCTGAGTACTGATTTTGTGGTTACAAATAAATTTTAGTGAGCAGACAAATTTGCAAATACAGAATTCATGAATAATGAGGATCAACTGTATTTAAAGGAAAGAATCTTACATGGCCTAAACTTTAATTTCCATTCTTTAAACATTAGCTACATAATCAGGAGCAAGACACAAAATTTCTAGCTGAAAATCTGAAAGGCTCTATATGTTTATCAACTTTCCTAGCTCAAAACACTGTATAATTTCATGCTTTAAATAATTTATAATTCCCTGAATCAGATCTTCAAGCAGGTTCAACAATGCTGATGTTAGAGCTCTTTGGTACAGAACTCCAAAGTCTAAAATCAGATTTGGTAAATTTTATGCATATCAAAAAATAAACAAACTGAAAGTGTGGTTCCAAAGTAGATTTGAAAAAAATCAGTCAAAAATACTAATTTTCCAAAGAATAGAATTTGAAAATCTATGCCCCTTTGAGATAGTTCAGCATAGGTATTTTAGGTCATAAGCTGAAAATGTGTAAACAAAAAATGGCATACTTTCTAAACTCACTAGCAGTAGAAATAAGTTCAAAACTGCCACATTTATATATATATGTTTTGACTTACTATCAGTTTATTGGACATACTATTCTAACACACATAAAAATTATGAATTATCTGTGAACTCAAAGTAATGTTAGCCAAATTAATATCAATGTAAAAAGTATACTAAAAGTAAAAACAGACATATAATTCTAAAGATTTTTATGACTATTTTAACTAATTGCTCTTATGAAACAGAAACAAAACAGACTCATGAACTATATCTCAGAAGTGTTTTACATTTTTTTTTTGACTGAGCATTAGATTTTGTTTGCATTAGATGGTATGAGAGAACTACTAGTAAATTGGTGCTTTTCTTTGTATGTGTATCAGATTTATCTTTATTTTGGTTTCTCTAATTAGTCATTATATAGGCATTTCATTAACTATAAATTATGTTTTCTTTTTAATTTACTCTTTGTCTTTTCCCTCTTAAAATATAAGAAAACATATTTTTGGACAAAAAATAGAAAGATTAGCCAGGTATGGTGGCATGCACCTACAGTCCCAGCTACTTGGGAGGGTGAGGTAGGAGTATCCCTTGAGCCCAGGAGTTCATAGTGGTGAGACTCCTTCTAAAAAAAAAAAAAAAAAATCCAATCTACAATAATATCACTACTAACAACAACAGAGAATAAGATCTACTAATGAGAAAAATGGAATTTTTTTTAGGGGGGAAAGGTATAACATCTTCTTTAATTAGGGTTCAAAGTCAGTTTCCTTATCATCAAATCAATTATAAATGTTTATCTGCTAATGCCTATCTAGAATGAGATTTTATATATTTCACTTTTGAAAATGAAATGTCTTTTAAGACAAATATATACTGCCAAATACTAGTATCAATCCTGAGCACATAATATTTTGGGACCTATACATCACTTGCTAGGCATTTATAGAATTCTAATAAACTTTCTGTTAATATTTATATATTTATAAAAGCTAATGGCTTTTAGCTTACCATTATATCAGATTAATCACTGCCAACTGAAGATTAGGCAGAAACTGCTCAATTGTACAGATAAATGGATTCTGAAATATGGAAATCTCTTTTGAACTCCACTGAGGTCTGAAATACGCTGCTGGAGCTATAGTTTGAACTCATAAAATAAATCTGGTGTAAATTTGTGTGGGAATGGAAATCTCCTAATTTTAGTTTTTGACAGCACAGGAAGCATATACTTATGATTCAAAAACGTAGTGGTTGAAATGACTTTACTAAAGCTTAAGTTTTACATATAAGTTTTGTTAGCCCTGTAATCTCAGGCTGAATTCATTACAAACATTACCAAGTCTGCAGAAAAGCTAATTTTTACAGCCATTTAGTGTCAATGACAATGGATTAGAGTCGTTCTCATTCAGAAAAAATTCTATCTTGGTCTGCACTCAGTAACTAACAATAAAGTTTATCACTGCTAAGTTACTAAACTGCTATGTGATAAGGCAAATCAGGACATTCATCTTCTATTTCTGACAAAAATTCACAGAACTGACTAAGATTAAGTCTATGAGAGTGAATGAAATTTACTGTTGACACTATTGGTTCAATAACATGGTAGATTCAAATATATCCCATGAAACACTTGCTGATTAATATTACTGTGAATAAACACAGATCTTAAATACCTTTCATCTTCACAAGCTTGGTAAATTTTTGCAATTAATTACACAAATTAGCATGTCCCTAACATTACATATATCTTTACCACCATCAGTTACAACTTAATGTTCTAGATTTTAAGTCAAGTTGTTTTGAACTAGTGTTTTCTCAACTTCATTGAAAATATTCTCACCTGTAGTTGCTCCACGCAGGCTATTCACAGAAGTTTATTCTTCAGTCAGACTAATTCTTTGAATAAACAATTTGGCATTAACTCCTTGAATAAAGTTTACTTTCTCTGGATATGTGGAAATTTACTCACCATTGGGAAATGACTTTCCTTGTTTGGCTAACAAATGAGCTACTCAGAAACTCACTTTGGTTGCAGCCTTATTTCATTTTTACTTTTGTAAATAAGATGTTCCATTTAAAATTTTTATGACCACTACTTTCTTATGTGTTGGAAATGTTGTAATAATTGTGTAATCTGGTAATGTTGACACTTACTCTTTTAGTGTAGCTATAGTGTTACTGCATAATAACACAATGCTGTGCCACCTTATTTACAGAAAAATAATTCATACTGCACGGTGCCTTAAAATCATAACATGAAAAGCTCACATTTCACTTCTTTTCCTGTTTTGACATGATGGATACATACTGGTAATAACAAATAAGTACAATGCTATGGTACAGCAAACATTGCTGGGTTATTACAGTGTCACTGCAATTGAGAAGCAATGTGAAATGATGAGAGTGCCATATACGATCTCTGCTGCAACTACTCAATGCCACTGTAGTGTGAAAATAGTCGTAGTCAATGCAGCATGGGTGTGTTCTAATATATTTTTATTTATGAGCACTGAATTTCATATAATTTTCATATTCCTTAATATATCTTTTTTTTTAATTTTTTTCAACCTCTTAAAGATTTTAAGACCATTCTTAGTTTGTAGGCCAGACAAAATCAGGCAGTGGGCTAGATTTGGCTCACAGACCAGAGTTTATCAACCCCTGTATCTGAGTATGGATACAGTGGAGTCCCCAAAATATAACCAAGGAAGCTTTCTAAAATCTACCTGTAATAGTTTAATTAGCTAAAACACAGTGGAAAGCAAGAGCAATTGCTTCTTGAATGGTGACTGCAAGTGACACTGCAGGAAGACCTTTAACCTGTATTTGTTGGTATTGGCAAAGGGTTATGAGTTCATATGAACCAATATAAATTCATCAGAAGAACAATGACTCAAATAAGATATGCCACTAATATTTCAATATTAATACTGATAAGTAATTCAATAGTAATACTAATAACATTAATTTCACTATTCCAACATTAAAATGACATCTCATATTTTAGATATGTCAAATTATAAGAAGATACAGAGGACTTTCTTCAATCAATTAATCAAAGAAGCCAACATGATCTAGCAGTCTATAGGTCATCTACTGGGATAATAATAATGTCACACAATATCCAATAAGTTCTTCAAGGTATATTTGGAACACTTTTCTTCTCATCCAAAATGTGAAGGAATCAATGAAGTGAAGATATTCCCTTTATTGTGGTTTTCCATATATGGTAGAGCCAAGGAGATACCCAAGGGCTTAACTAAAGCAATTATTATGTAAAAAGTAAAAACTTGGATATGCAGAAAGTAGTAAAAAAACCACAAAATAAAAAAGTATCACTATTATACAGTATAGAAGGGGTATTACAATCAGAGTAGTATACTTATAATTATCTTATCAGAAATATTAATATTTAATATTTAATACTATTTGCAAAATGTAATTGCAATTAGTCCCATGTGTATTCAAAACTATAGTGCAGAAATTACAAAAACAAAAATCATTTCAAGTATACATTTTAAGAAAGACAAAATATTTACATGGATTAATATAAACATCATTTCAGAATAACACATTCAAATTGTGAGGACCAACATGAGCTTCATTTTGCTAAAAAATTCAACTCTTACCAGAATACATCTGTCCAGCGCTATGTAATGAGAAAAGCATCTGTCTGTTTTACATTAGCAATTATTGTACTTTTATTACCAGCCAACTTATTTTGTGTTGAATGTTTCAGTTCCAAACAATAAAACAGATGTGGCCAATTCCTACAAGAGCTTTTTTCTATAGTCAACAAATTACTTTGCCAACTTTTCTTCCACTTTCCATATAAAACAAAGGTTGTTTAGGTCACTTACTGCTTTATTTTAAGACACAAATGTTCTATTACTATATTTTACAATAATGAAAAACAAACAAACAAAACAAGACTGAAGAAAGAACCTGCGACAATCTTTGTAAATCCACTTTTGTCTTACTGTACTTTACATTTAGTGTAAACTAAATGACTATGACACACTTTAAGTAACAGTTATATGTGTGAAAGTTATTTGTGTGAATTTATTAGAAAAAGAAATCATATTTACCCACATAGTATCATTCCCACTTATAAGAAGTCCACATGGTTGTCTTCTTCAAAATACAGTTTCATGGGTTGCCATTTTATTAAACTTCATATATTTATTACTGAATGAACATGTACTAGGAAACTTCCAATATTCAACTGGCCTAAAACTCTCTCTTGAGAGTTCATTATAGTATGCTTCTTTTACAAGTCTGTTGGCTTTCTCACCTCTTAACTGTCTCCCACACTGATTTGCCAGTATTTTTGTCTCCACTCTTTTTCTGCTCTCCAGCCCACAAAGAAAAAATTTGTCTTGAGAGACTCAGGGATCATTTTAAATGTGGTAGTATTATGGCGAAAAATACACATTCTTTAACTTGAGATTCTAAAATCTAAAGTGTTATTAAAGAGCTTTAAATTATAAGAATTCTTTCCACCTGGTAGTTTTAATTTACAGTATATATTTAAAGTATTATGTAATTATTACTTTATTTTGCTATCATTTGTTTTTTACATAAAAGTTTAATTTTAAACAACTGCTTGCTGGATAATTATGTACTCAAAAGAAATTCTCTCAATATGCAAAAAAATGAGAGATTAAATAAAGGCTTTTGGCAATATTAATTGAGGAAATGAACCAAAATATGTTAAGTAAACATAACAAATTTGAGAAATGTTAAATATGAGAATATATTTTTGAATTCTCTAAAGTGGGTGGGGTTTAATGACTAACATGGTTCTGTTTTTCATCAATTACTAAATTCCAAAAGTATAACAAATTTGGATCAGTTGCTGTCTTGAGTATTCAGTCATTCTTACAATTTCAAAGCTGAAGTTGCTTGGAAACATGCATAAACACTCCATGTCTTTTTAAAGAATAAAAAGTTCCTTGGCACAATTTTTTTTTAAACTGAGAGAAACTATAAAAGTAGACCAAATATACTTTCATTTACTTAAAAGCTCTAGCATTATTTACAAAATGCTTAAAGAAATAAAAACTCATTTTAGCACTCAAATTTGTTAATTTAAATATTAGAAAATATGAACATATATTTATTTACTCACTTTATTAGCACATAAACCATAGAAAGGAGTTACTATTAGATTCCTTTGTCATTAGCTACATTGTATTTGAAACTCACATTAATACTAGATAACAAATTACATGTTTAAGTTTTGCCTTGAATTTAGAATCAAGGGTATAAGAACTAAAAGCAATTTGTCATGATTTTTCAACAATATCTACCACCTTAGGTGATCTAAAATAATTTATGGTCCAATTTCCTTTTAAGGCAATGTGTTCCAGAAAATGCATGGAAACCAGAGATTTTTTTGTTATTAAAGAAAATCAGGGACACATCAGCTACATGAAAAAATGGCTAGAACCGCCCCCTCTCCCCAAAATGGGGTAATACCAGATGCAGAGTTTTTATCAGAACTTGTACGTCTTAGGGGCTTCAGTACTCTGGAGTTTCTGAGGATGTCTGAATCTAGCTCACAGAAGAATCACCTAAGTTAAAGTCTAATGGGGTACACTGGGCCAATGCAGCTGGGCAGCACCCTGAAGCTGTTTAACACTAAGTACGGAAAAGGGAACTGCTCACTGGGTGAAGTCACCACTTCAAAGCTATGGTGCTTTCCTTAAAAAAATATCTCTAAAGTCTGTTACATTTGCAATGACTTAGGAGTCAGTGGGCTGGCCACATGGTCTAAGGCCTGGTAGTGGGATAATTAGATGACCCAGTCCCAGTTTTTATGGAGATGAACATTATGGATATGGAGTATAGAAGATTCACACTTTCTGTTGATGACCCATGTATATGCCCATGAGGCTGTACCCTTTGAGGATGAACATAAATAGAATCAACAAGTTGATCAGACCTGCACTGTCTAGGTAAGGACCACAGTCACTTGGATATACCATTGCCCACAACATGGTAACCTATCTCCAATGCAGGATAGGGCCAAACCAAAAAACAAAGCTTAGTGATTCTTCAGCACATGAGATTAAGGATGTGCCCTTGACTGCCAACTACACAGTCAAGTAGCAAAGGGAACACTGAGGCATTATGGCCAGGGGTACCAGACCTGTTCAGTCCAGTCAAGTAGACTATACAAGATCTCTTAAGGACTTATAATGCCCACTAGGCATCGACAGCACTGGACACCTTTGCAAGTTGTCTATTACCATTTCCATCCACACAGTAGATGCAGGCCATACTATTCAAGGACACTCAGATAGACTATTTTACATATGTGGATTCCCCAAATACACCCAACAGCACAACAATGCCACCTTTATAGCAAAACTACCCAACAGTGGGCAGATACTTGAGCATTCACTAGACCTTTATGTCTCCTATGTCTATCATCTTCAGTCCAGAGGTCCCAATGAAAGATGGAATGTACTTTCAAAGGAGAAACTGAACAAGGTAACTAGAGAGCTGAGGCTTGGCTCCCAGTGTAACATACACTTAAAAAAGGCAGTCTGGGTTCTACACGTGGCAATTCCCCAGAAGGGTACCTCCCATCTATACAGAATGCTTAATTATGAGGTTTTGGAGGGAGGGAGACGGCCCAGACTTGCTATAAAAGATCCAAAGCACATAAGTAATCTTTCTCACAACACTTCCTTATATACCTATCCTGGAAAATCAGGCTACTGGAATTTTCCAATAATAAAGAACAGGGGGATAGAGGCAGAAGCTTTTAACCTGTTGATTCTTTTACTGTCATGTTCTGCTTGCTAGAATTTGAGTAGTTACAGATAACGATGATAATGATTATGAATATGAAGTCACAGCTCCTAAGGTATTTCTGATGTAGTCTATACATCAAGGAGCAAAAAGATGTTCTAAGATGGTAAAATGTATGTAAGGAAGAAACTGCTGAGCTACCTGAAGCCAAGTCCAGATCACATGGTGTGGAAAAGACAGAGAGAGGATTAGAAAAAAGGTAAAATGATTGTTTCAGGGACTGATTCACATGGCTGTGGAAGGAGAACCACCACCCTGGCTATGGAAAACATAACATTTTCAACACCAGTGCACCAGGGGTGGGGAAAGGAAATATTAATCTCTCAACTCTTATCCAAACAGCCAATATAACCCAGACTACAACTTTCAACTTGACACCATTGATCAATGAAGAATCTTAATCTATGGACTCTTAGAAACCTCCCGAACACTGTTGACTCCAGGAGTGAACAGGTCACAGAACAAGATTAATTTTTCAGACCTGGTATGATTACCTTTATCCTAATCCTATTACTGTTGGTACCCTGTGGTCTCCCTCTGCTACTTAAGGAAAGAGAAACTCTTTTGTATATATTTCACAGATTAAAGCTGATAATTCTAAACTCTCTAGTCCCAGTGGTGATGAAAAGTCCAGGAAGCTCTGGACTTCCCACTGGTCAGCTGAAGTGAGGCATGTGTCACTGTCAATACCTCTTGCTGCACACAGACTAATAACATAAGTGTCTTGGCTCTGCATGAGGAGCCTGGCTAAGGTCTACCTAACAAGAGTCTTGATCACTCTACTAACAGGCACATTTCTTCTCTGCCCCTATAAGTACGATTAAATGCAGTATCTGATTAAGCGGTTATATGTGCTCTTGAGAATTGTTAGCTAGATAGATGAAAGGTAGGGGGTTGGAGCTGCAGGGAAATGGTTCTGTCACAGCGCCCTGGCAATGTCTACTTATAGGCCACACAGGCAATGGTTTTAAATGCAGCTAATCTGCATCTTAGGCAGAGCCAG
This sequence comes from Lepilemur ruficaudatus, assembly GCA_963574885.1. Lineage (NCBI taxonomy): Eukaryota > Metazoa > Chordata > Mammalia > Primates > Lepilemuridae > Lepilemur > Lepilemur ruficaudatus. The sequence goes on from CAUYRT010006990.1 coordinate 19,954, forward strand.
ATGGCTGAACAGAAACCTCCAGCAATAGTCCCTTCAAAGGAACACCTAATTCAACTACTATTGACGTAAGCAAGTACCATCAGAAGAACCAAAAATCAGGTTAGTGATCACACTACCTGGTTTTAACATTATATCAAGGAAAGAGGTGCTGAAAGGGCAGAAAAGGTAGTTTTGCATTGCCTACATCACCCCTCCCCCATTCTCCAGCACCAGGGTGCTGGGTGGAGAGAGAATCTGTGAGTCCTGAGGACGGAGAGTGAAGTGATTATGGGGTTTTGCACTGAAACTCCGGGCTGCCTTGGCACAGAACACAGCAGAGGGCAGAATTCTACCAGTGCCCACAGAGGGAGCATTTTGACCAGCCAGGCCAGAGGGAAATCCTCTGCCCCAAAGACCTATTTCCCACTAGCTGTACCACTGGCAGAAAAAGAGCAGCCTGGACTAAATTTGTAGAGCAGCCAGGCTACAAAGGCTGCAGTTCTTGGGCAGTTCCTGTGGCTATGCTGTGTTAGAGCTAGTGGACTTGGGGTACATGTGACCCAGTGAGACATCAGCAGCTGTGGCCAGGCTAGTGCCTGTGTCATCACTCCCTCAACTACAGGCAGAGTAGCTCTGAGCTCTTTCCTCAAGAGAAGAAGACTTCCTCTACTTGAGGAAAGGAAAGGGAAGAGCTCAAAGAGGACTTTATTTTGCAACTTGGGTACCTGCTCAGAAACAGTAAAATAAAGTGCCAGGCAGACTCCTGAGTCCAGGCCTTAGTTCCTGGATGGAATTTCTGGACCCTTAGCCAGAGAGAAACAAGCTGCCTTGCAGGGAAGGACCCAGCCCTGGCAGGATTCACTACCCGCTGACTAAAGAGGCTTTGGGCTTTGAATAAACATCAGAGGTAGCCAGGCAACAGTCACAACCGGCTTTGGATGAGACTGGGCTGGCTTCAGATATGACCTGGCCCTGGTTGTCACAAGGGAGTACCCACCTCATTCCTCCCCCAACTCCAGCAGCCTAGCACAGAGAGTGAGAGAAGAGAGTGAAAAACTTTGCCTGGTAATCCACGGAATTTTCTTGTATCTTACTCAAGCTCACCAAGGTGGTACCACCAGGAGTCTGGAAGAGTCACACATCACTGTGTTTGGGGCATCCCCAATGCTGATACAACTACAGTGATCAGAGACTTAGACCACAACACTTAATTCCATTTCAGTATCTGGAAAGCCTTCTCAAGAAGGATGAGTTCAAACAATCCCAGACTGTAAAGGTTAAAATAATACCTAACTCTTCAATGCCCAGACATCAACGAACATCCACAAGGATCAAGAACATCCAGGAAGACATGACCTCACCAAACAAACAAAATAAGGTACCAGTGACCAATCCTAGAGTGATGGAAACAGGTGACCTTTCAGACAAAAAATTCGAAATACCTGTCCTGAAGAAGCTCAACAAACTTCAAGATAACACAGAGAAGGAATTCAAAAGCCTATCAGAGAAATTTAACAAAGAAACTGAAATAATAAAAAAAAAAATCAAACAGAAATTCTAGAGCTTAAGAATTCAATTGACAAACTGAGAAATGCACCACAGTCTCCTGACAGCAGAATTGACCAAGCAGAAGAAAGAATTACTGAGCTTGAAGACAGGATATTTGAAAATACAGTCAGAAGAGAAAAAACAGAAAGAATAAATAAGAATGAAGCATGCCCACAAGATTCAGGAAATAGCCTCAAAAGAGCAAATCTAAGAGTTATTGGCCTAAAAAGGAGATAGAGCGATTGGGTAGAAAGTTTATTCAAAGAAATAATAACAGAGAACTTTCCAAACCTAGTGAACAATATCAATATTCAGGTACAAGAAGGTCACAGAACACCAGGCAGATTTAACCCAAACAAGGCTACCTAGGGGCTTAATAATAATCATGCTCCCAAAGGTCATGGATAAAGAAAAAGTCCTAAGAGAAGCAAGAAAAAAGGAAAAAAATAACATATAAAGAGCTCCAGTACGTCTGGCAGCAGACTTCTCAGTGGAACCCTTACAAGCCAGTAGGGAGTGGCATGACCTATTCAAGCTGATGAAGGAAAAAACTCTTAACCCTAGAATATTATATCCTCCAAAAATATCCATCAAACATGAAGGAGAAATAAAGACTTTCTCAGACAAACAAAAGCTGAGAGATTTCATCAACACCAGACCTGTCCTACAATAAATGCCAGGAGTTCTTCAGTCTGAAAGAAAATGACCTTCATGAACAGTAAGAAATCTTCTAAAGTTGTACAACTCACTGGTAAGAGTAAGGACACAAATACAGAATACTCTATTGCTGTAACTGCTGCCTGGCAGAACGCTCTGTGATCCTCTGGGCCGTGAGAGAATGGAAGACTACCATGAGGCAGTTTCTCACAGTCTCCCAGGTTCTAATGAGGTATGTAGCTACTTGACTGACTCTGCCCCACCTTTAACCCCTCAGGGTATAGCTGCAGATTATAAAAACATTTAGTTGTAGTCTAGAATTGGCTCCTCAGCAACGGGATATCCCATAACTCACACTGCAGTCATCCAGCTTCTTTTGTTATCATGTTGTCCTTTTATAAAGAGTGTGGCACAAGGATCTGGAGATGTGATACCTTTAGCATGTCTTCCTTTTGCTGTCTGAAATAATAAGCTGCCTGAATCTGAAAGTGGCTCATTTTATCTTTAGCAGCCAAGTCTGTCAGTCAGGCTTGGCCTTGCCCTTGTCTGCTGGCTGCCTGCTTGAAAAATAAATTATGGTATATTCATTCTATTAAATACTATACAATAGTAAAAATGAATGAATAAGGTATCAACACGGAAAGATTTGTCAGACATTCTGTCAAGATAAAAAAGCAAGAATATGTTCATTTAGGCTTACACAAAAAATACCTACAAATATGTAACATACGTTTATATGTGTATGTGTGTATATGTATATGTGTGTATATATATCTCAGTATAAACGTTTAGAAAATTATCTGAAAGCATACAGATCAAACCTCCAATAGTTACTTCTGGGGGAAGACTGGTGGAGTAGGTAAAAAGATACTTTCACTGTTTATTCTATAACTATAGTTTTTGAAATTAAAAAAAATACTCATAAATTACCTATGAAATTAAAATAGATGACTAAAAGAATTTTTAAAAGACTGCTTCCTAGTATTTATTTATTGGGACCCATTAACAATTAAGTTCCTTATACGTTTGGGGAATGGAGGTGGGACAGCAGGAAAAAAAAAACAACATAAAAAGTATGATGACTATGTGTAAGTAAGTAAATAAATAACAGAATCCAAACCTATTTCATCTAAATATCATCCTTTCTAAACTTCTCCAAGGCAAGAATCCTAAATAATTACTATAATAATGACAATATTAGCAATAACAATAACAGTCAATACTAGCATTTACTGAGTATTTTATATGTGATAAGTACTGTGACAAGGCATTAATATGTACAAATTCATTCCAGATAGAATGTTAGCAATCTCCACCTAAACCCACTACTAACAAGAAATTTATTATTTTACAAAGCATCTTTTCATCTATCAGATGAGTATAGAAGCTAGAATAGTATTATATACATAAAACAAATCTATCTTTAAATTGAGGAGGAAAAAAAATCAGTCCACTCCTTCCTCTATATTCACAGTGCATCAAATAGGTGAAGATAATTTCAGACATCTCTTAATTAAACACACCTATTTATCAATTGTGATTTTATGCTATATGCAATATTAACTCTTCCTGTCAGTTCCGTAGAACTCTCATAATTGATAAGAAAACAAACTGCCCAGTAAAAATGGGCAAAAGATTAAATAGTTGACAAAAGAAAATAAAGCAATGGTCTATAAGCACATGAAGACTCATTAAGAAAATAAAAATTCAAACCACAGTGAGACTCAATTACACACAAATTTCCATGGCTAAAATTTTGAAAAGACTGACACCACAAAGTACAGTAGTTATGATGATGTGGAACAACTGGAATGCTCAAGAACTGTGGTAGAGATGTAAAATGGTACAATCCCTTAAACAGTCTGGTGTTTTTTCATAAAGTTGAATATTTTCTACTCCTAAGTATTTACTCAAGAGAAATAAAGCATAATTCTGCACAAAGACTTATACTCAAAGGTTCATGGCAATTTTGTTCCCCATAGTCAAAACTGAAAACCACTTAAATGCCCATTAATAGGTGAAAGGATGAAGAACTATGTAAATACTTCTCAACAATAAAAAGGAATAAATTATACATGCAAAATCAGGGATGAATCTCAAGAACATTAGGCAGAGCAAAAGAAACTAAACACAAGGCTACATAACATATGCTTTCATTTAAATGAAACTCTAGAAAAGTTAAACCAAATCCAAAGTGACAGAAAAGATCAGGGATTGCCTGTGGCAGGAAGCGGTGAAAGGACTACTATTGGAGTGAGAGTGAAAGGGGAGGATGGTCTGGAACATAGCAGAATTTTTTGGCATAATGGAAACATACCATAGCTTGACTATGGTGGTATTCACATGGGCAATATGACAGATGTATGTGAGCTAATGGGCAGATGCTTTGAAATCATCTTTACAAGACATGTCTCACAAGACTCTCATATCAATTGAGGGCAGAGGTCATTTCATTTTGGCATCCGGCCATACTTTATTGATGCCTGGCACACATTTGCTAAGAAACTACTTCACACAAATTTCAAACATCATTTCAAAAACTCACAAAATTCTTTATTTCACTTTTCAGATAAAGACGTAGTAAAAAATATTACTAAATAAAATATGATTTTTTAGATCACTCTTCATGCTATATGGTTCAGAAACTTTATTATAATGTCTATTTCTTCTCTCCTGGCTAACTACTAGGTAGATTATCTGTAACATTATACAATACATAACTTTGGTTTCTAACAACATGTCTGCGATCCTGACATTGGTTCTTTTATTCAAATTTTCATGTTAATGACAGTTAGACTATCTAAAACATAATAAATCTTTCAAATGAAATCAGAGCTATCATGTCTGAAATAAAGACAAGGAAAACATTTGCTTCAACCCCACAATGAAGCAAACTGGAAGCTGGAAGCTGTCTTGACTTCTCCCTCATCTACTACATCCAACCAGTGAACATGTCTTTGGTGATTCTATTTCTTTAGCATTTTTTCATATATATTCTTTCCTCCATTTCTATCTCTACTTGTAGCTCTTGTTCAGGAGGTACTTAAATGTTTTTTGTGGTAATGCAATGATTAATCTGCTTCTAGTATTTACTGCTTCCATTCCCTTCAGTAGAGTCCTCCCTGTTGCCATCAGACTACTCTTTTTAAAATGTGAATCTATTGATGATAAGCCCAGAATGAACATTATTAGCAGTTTAGTAATGTCTATAGGAAAAGGTGCAAATTCAAGAAAAATCCATAAGCCAGCTTCTAATCCCTATTCCTTACTCCTTCCCACACAAAACCTAAACTCTAGCCATAATGATCTACTTGCAATTGTCTCAATTATTCAGGTATTCAACCATTTTTATGGCTTGGTACCTGCTGTCTGTATTCATGATGAAATCCTTTTGAGAAGTTCTGTTAATGCGTTAATTTCTTCTCTCTGTTTCTTCTGTCTTCTCCCTAGGAAAATTAACTTTCCTCTCACAATGTTTCCCAATGTTAATATTAATATTAATATTGAATAAAGAATCCCATATTCTTTATCCTTGTATGCAGGGCACCTAGCACAATGCTTACCACATAGCAGACATGCAAGAAATGTTCCTTTAAAATCCTGATACAAAGGACAATTTTCTGGGAACAATGTAAATTATCAAGATTGGCTCAAACAAAAATTAAATAACAAAAAAATTAAATGCCTATTAAATAACTATATTTAAATAAGCTCTGAGCTTAGATTCTTTTATGAGATATTTCAAACTATAAATGCAGAGATAATTTTCATGCTATAAAACCTATTCTATACTGAATATAAACTAGTCTATAGAGGAAAAAGAGAATGTCCTTAATAGCTAGCTTAATAACTATTTAAACTCTAATATTCAAAATGGAAAAGTCACACACAAATTCAATCACACACAAATGAATTTGTGAATATAAACATTAAAAAATCATAAATAAATATTGGCAAATTAAATTCAGCATATTGAAAACCTAATGTCCTATTGTCAAATACAGCTTAATACAGAAGTGGAAGTGTGGGATAATACTTGGAAGTGCATAAATACAACACAAAATATGTCAAGGGAGGGCTATTAATGAATAATGAACTAATTATTTCCCTATGATTAGGAAAAAATACTATCCTAAAACAGCAGTAAATATGGTAAATAAAAGAAAAATATTTGTGGCATTCACATTAAAAATTGAAAGAAGAAATAAAGTATGAAACAGAAGCAAGTAAAAAGTTACTACTGTAGTTTTAATTTGCATTTCCCTGATTAGTGATGGTAAGCATTTTTTCATATGTTCATTGGTCATTTGTCTATCTTCATTTGAAAAGCTTCTGTTCATGTCTTTTGCTCACTTTTTAATAGGTTTGTTGGATTTTTTTCTTGCTGATTTGTTTGAGTCCTTTGTAGATTCTGGTTATTAGTCCTTTATCAGACGTATACATTGTGAATATTTTCTCCCATTCTGTAGGTTGTCTATTCACTCTGTTGTGGTATATGTATACCATGGAATACTACTCAGCCATAAAGAAGGGTGACTTAAGGTCTATTTCTACAATTTGGATGGAACTACAGACCATTATCCTAAATGAAGTATCTAAAAAGTGGAAAAACAACACTGCATGTACTCACTATTAAATTGGAACTAACCGATGAGCACATATGTGCACAGAGAGAAATAAAACTCAATGGAAATAAACCAGGGGGCAGGGGAAGGAAGGGACAGGCGAAAATCTACCTAAGGGATACAATGAACAATATCTGGGTAACAGGCACTCTTATAACCACGACTCAAGCATTATAAAAGTGATCCATGGAACCAAAATTATTTGTACCCCATAATACTTTGAAATTTATAAAAGTTACTACTGTAAAATGGAGATAAATTATGATTACATATAGATTTTATAACTGAGTAGAAAATGAACTAAAGCAACCATACTTAATACAAAAGTTCAATAAAATCAACCAGAGTAAAATAGTATAAAATTTGTAATTTTCCTATATGTAGTAGGTTGAATAAAAGCTCCTCATATGATACTCACACTCTAATCCCTAGAACCTGTGAATGTTACCTTATATGGCAAAGGGGACTTACAGAAGTGATTAAAGATCTTCAGTTCAGGGAAATTATCCTGGATTATCTGAGTGGGACCTAAACATAATCACAAGGATCCTTATAAGAGGGAAGCAAGAAGGTCAGAGGAAGTAGAAAATGTGATGATAAAATCAAGTAGAGTGATTCAAGAAAGGGGTTGAGGGCCAAGAAAAGCAAGTAGCCTCCAGAAACTAGAAAAGTCAAGAAAACGGATTCTTCCCTGGAGCCTGTGAAAGGAACCAGCCCTGCTGACTAACACCTTGACTCTGGGTCAGTGAAACTGATACTGAACTTTTGGCTTTCAGAATTGTAAAGGATCAAACTTGTAATGTTTTAAGATGCAAAATTTATGATAATTATTATAGTGATCATAGGAAACTAACACATTGTAGAAGTATAATAATCAAATATGTACATGAAAATTTAAAAGAGCAGCTAGAAATGATATTAAGTGAAATAAACAACTAGTTATTTGCCTTAAATGAAATGTTATACATTTGTATAAAAAAAGCTTTACTGAGACAAATTATCTCGGTTTCTATATGAAATTTTGGTTATTACAAGAATATCTTGTACAAACAGTTAATAGCTTTGATGCAATTTCACTAAAATCAAATACAGAAATTGTTTATTTAGGAAGAATAAGGAAGTAAAATGGTTCTAAGTTCATATGGAAAAAGAAATGTAATAATATATCAGAACAGTTTTTAAAATAAAGAATAATAAAGTCAGGGAATTTCTACCCTAGTAGATTCCTCACAATGAAGAAAGACTACAAAGTAACAGTGAGTGAAATAAAGATTAATATAACAATAGACCAGAATAAATAACCCTACCCCGCAAAACCTTGGCATACATAAAAATGTAGCATAAAAAATTTGGCATGAGATTACTCAAAAATGATATGGCTGGCATAACTGAATTAGTATTTGGAAAAAATAAAGTGAGAACTTCTAGTCCCCCAAATCTTAAATTCTATACAAATTAGAGAGATACAACACAAAATTTAAATCAAACCTTAAATCAGCACATTCATAACCTCAGAATGAGGAGAGAGTTATTATAAGCACAGATATAAACAGAAAAAACAGGGAAAAGATAATATATTTTACTATATAAAAAATCTTAAATTTTGTATGTGAAAAACACCTTAATAGTTTATCATAAAATTTTTAGTGGGAGAGGGCACACATGGGGAGAAATGGGCCAAGTTTTTAAAAGCAGATGGTATTAGGAATTATAATATTTGATAAGAAATAAACACACATACACTACTACTAGGAATGTAAAACAATTTAAATTTTCTGAAACATAATTTGGCAATGAATATTCAAATGTCTTAAAATACTGTACATACTTCTATGACTCAGTAAATCCACGATTTTATATTTAGGAATTTATCATAATGAACACAATAACTTAAACACAATAATATACAGTGTTATTTATGTTAACCAAAAAGCATGAAACAAGTTTACAATAGGGATTGATAAATGTAACAAATGTCTAAAATGAGATAATCTGCAGAAATTTAAAAAATCATGCTTATGAATAAAGAATATATATTATCTAAATATGCATTTGGTAAATGTTAAGTGAAGAAAAGATAAAAAGCTCTATTTTATAAATATGCTCTATTTTATAAATAAATATGTAAAAAGATGAGAAAAAACATAAAACTACATTTACAAGAGCTGTTTTTATCTCCAAATATTTTCTCTAATTCATGAAAATAAATGGTAATTTCATATTCAGAAACACTTTATACAGTATTGGTAAATGGAAGATCTCAAAAGGGAAACTATTTTTTTTCCTTTCAAAAGTAATGAAAAGATTCATATTAAAAAAAGCTTCATTGATCTGACTCTATGAAAATGTAAAATTCTACAAATAAAAAATGCCAAAACAAAGATGAAAGACAATTGGCAAAAAGGGGAAAACACAAGTATAAGAGGCAAATAATTAATATCCTTGTATCATCCACTCCACAACACATATCAATTACCTACCATGTGCCCAACAACATTCTAGCCCCTATCGTATAGCAGTAAACAAATCAGAATAGAACCCACCCTCATGGTTCTTTTATACTCATTGGAAAGGACATGAGTCCTTTAAGTAATAAGTAATAAATTACTACTTATAAGTAACAAGTAATGAGTAACTTATTAGTAAGTTATTTAATAACTTACAAAGTTATTAAAGTAATAAATAAGTAATAAATAACTTCAGACAGTGATAAGTACTGCGAGACTATGAAAAAAAACTGGGGGGTGAGGGGCGAAGAGACAAAATAAGCAGAGATAGTAATGTGATAGAAAGTGAAAGGGCTGAGAAGGGATGTTAGCAGTTTGGGAATAGTTCCTCTAAGGAGGTGACATTTGAGCTGGAGCACCGAATGATGGGACTTCTTTTACAGTTGTGAACGAAAATTTGGAGGAAGAGAGATCCAGAAATGGAAAATAAAAATAACAAGCACAAAGACAATAAAGCAAGACAAAGTTTGCTTGTTTGATGAGTGGCCAGCTTGTCTATAGCATAAAGGGAAGGGGTGATTGACATAAGATGGAATCAGGAAGTCTCAAGGCCAAATCATGTTAGAACTTTTAGATCATCTTAGGAAATTAAATGGCCTTTCCAATCAATAAGGCAAATATCAATATCCCAAAATAATCAAGACCAGAAATCCACAATTTTAAAAATAAAATTGGCAATAAACACATTAAAATTTGAATCTAGCTAATAACCAAAGATAAGTCAAATAAAATAGCAAGATACAATTCCCTACCTTTCAAATTGGCAAGCCATCACATATCATTATGATATTCAATGGTAAAGCAGTGAGAAAATGACAAAATATTAATGTCATTTATTTTAGCAAAAATGAAGAAAAACCTAAATAATCAAAAACAGAGGCAAATTATAGTACATTTTACCATGGAAAAGTATATGTCGATTAAATTATAATTTCAAAGATATTTAATGTTTAATTATGTCTGATACTGTTGATTACTTCATTTCTAATCCATTCACCAATTCTAACAGTGCTCCTCCAAAACATCCTACCTCTACTTTAGAAGACCTACACCAAGATACTATAATTTCTCACTGGGACTATTGTAATAACTTCCTAATAATTACCACTCTTGCCCCTCATTCCTTTCCCTGGTTCATTTTCCAGAAAGCAGGTCGAGTGACTTCCTCAGTGCTCATCAGTTCATAAATACTCAACCACCCAATGTCTTCACATTGTCACTATAATAAAATTCTAACTACTTACTATGGCCCACTTGATCTGGCCCCTGCTTTATCTCAAAAGCCTCATCTACTGCCACACCCTCTTCTCTCCCTAAGGAAACTAAACCCACACAGCATTTCTTTCTGTTCTTTGAGCATGCCAAACTCATTCTAATCCAAGGACCTTTGCCTTTACTATTCCTGATACATAGGGTGTGATTGTCTTCCTCCTAATCCTTTAGAACTCAACTCCAATGTCCCTTCTTTGAAGACGTTTCCTCTTACTATCCTAGCTAAAATATATCCCTCCCCAACACATTTTGTACCATGCCCTTATTTCTTACACAGTATTTATGCCTATCTAAAATTACCTATTTATTAGTGTTATATGTTATTTTTCCCTCTTCCCTTCCCTCATGAATATAAGCTTCATGAGGGTAGAGAGTTTCTGTATCTCCATCATACAGGACAATGCCAGGCACACAGTATTACTAAATAAACAGTGAATGAATGAATGATGGATAAGAATAATCGAGTATTACACAAACAACACAATATAAATTAAGTTTAATAAATGCCACACAAACTGTGAACATATATCATATAATATGAAAGTAACATACACTAACATTAATATAAATACAGACAAATCTGAAAAATAGGTAATAAAATATAAACAGGGTTCAGATTTTGTTTTTAAGCCAAAATAAAATTAAACTGACTTGAAAATTATGTTTTCCAAAGAAATAATTGAGACATTAGAATATAAAAAGTGAATTTATAAAATTAAGAGCTCTTATGTATACACATGTGTGTTTAGAGACAGATGATAGGCAGGTATAGGTAAAGCTAAAAACACACACGGATTAAAAGAAAGAAAGACGAGAGGAACAGGAAGAAAATAGGATTAAGCTAATTAAAACATTCAAAATTATAGACTGAAAAGAATATTTTAATAGAATGTATTTAAAATGTTATCTTATTCTACATAACACTAACATTCAGTCAAGTAAATTTACTAAACACATTAATAGCAAGCATAAGCAAATATTCACATTCAATCTGATCTGAATGATAGAACCTTCATAGAGAAAATTTTCAGAAACCAGTGATTACCTTCAAAGAATATATTAGAAGAGGCAAAGGGGAAAAATAAGCTATATACAAAGTTCTTGCACAGGAAGCACTAAAGCAGTGGGCAGCAGAATTACTCTTCTTAGGAGGCCATTGTATCCTCTCACTGGAATAAATTAGATCCACAATAGGACTGGTAACTGAGTTTAAGTCTTTTGTAATATCTCAAAAAAAAATTTGTCTCTCATCAGCACTTTAATGAGTATTTTAGTCACTTTTAAGCTAGCAAATGACTAATATAAAAATTCTAAAGGAAACTTAACCAATTAGATGCCTTCTGCCAAAATTATTTTCTCAAAATGGCATGTAACCATATTTAAAAAACGGGAACATAAAAATATTAGCCAGGTGTGGTGGCACATGCCTATAGTCCCAGCTACTCGGGAGGCTGAGGCAAAAGGATCGCTTGAGCCCAGAAGTTTGAGGTTGCAGTGAGCTATGATGATACCACTGCACTCTAGTTTGGGCAACAGAGTAACTCTATCTCACATTGGAAAAAAAGAAGAAGAAAGAGAGAGAGAATAAAAAGATTGAACTCAGTTTCTAAGCTGTAGCAAGAGCCTACAAACCAGCATGGCTAGCAGATTTTTGGTAAAATTTGTTTTCAAATGTACCAAGCCAAGTATTCTTAACAGATTAGTACTCAGAATTCATTGAAGACACTTTCTTTGGGGTGTTAACACTAATAAGAGTATTACCAAGTTGGAATAATGTGATTAATTTTAAATTATGACACTGATCTGATGTTCGGCAATCCATTCAATATTTTTAAGACTTAAATACCAGAAAAAAACTACTTCACAATCCTCTGAGTGAACTTAAAAATGATTCATGAGGGTACCATCCATGGAAAGCACAAAGGTGAATAATATGTGTTTCTACCCTTAAGGAAAATACAATGTAACAGAAAGATGAAATGAATACACAAATCTAATTTTAAGAATTTATCACTTAAGTAATGAACTAGAGTTTTATCAATGGAGATAGAATAAAGTGACAAATCTTAAAGGCAAAATAATTAGGGTCCAGAAATAAACAGGATGATATTTAAGTCAAGGGAAAGAAATGAGTCATTTTATTTTCACCATGGGTCACAAAGTACATGGTGAAGCCAATAGCAAGAGTAACTGACTGGGGCTAGGAGGCAAAATGAGATTGGGCAAATAGCGATTTTGGTTTAGTTTCAGACATGCTGAATCTGTCATACCTTGCAGCATAGTGAAAAAAAAATTTAGAGTTAGAGTTTCAGAGAGAGGCATAGAAAAGAAATATCAATTGATTGCCAATTCCTTATGATTTGTACTTTTCCATGTAACATGAGTAAGGTATTTTTTACGGGAATGCTATCTAGGATTAAGTATAAAATAAAGAACCAGGTATTTGAAGAATTTGGGAGTTCATTACTGATTTAATTTTTATCATTTTATTTGACCCACTAAAAGAGGGCATGTAAATTAAGATCCTATATACAGTATCACAATTCCAAAACAGAATGAGCTACTTGAAAGAAATAAAATAACAAATATCTATTAAGAAAAATACATTTCAGGTGGTATATTTTAAAAAAATATATTTCTTAGCATTACTTTTCCTATTTGATATTTCATACATATCTAAACACATCCCAAAAACTATACTGCATTTTAGTTTCCCCAAGTATGGTCACAAAAGCTTAGAAGAACAGAATTTTGTTCTTCTTCATCTCAAATTCCATCCTAAAGCAATATTCACCTTAAACTAAGAGGAAAATACGAAAGTAATTGATTTTACTAATGTTGTAAAGCAAACAGAATGTTTGCATTATTGTAGTGGTTGGGAGGGGGCATAATCTCAAGAATAAACAGTGTTTTTGATACCTAAAATTGAGAATCACTAGGCCATATTCTATAATTTGTTTCTTCTTATGAAAATATTAATACAAAATTTTATGGCTATAAGAAATATGACTGCACACAAGTAATCATATATACTATAATTTCTGGCATCTTATTCAGCTGATCCTGAGATCTGCCACACTTACCATTTCACCTAATATAAAGGTCAAAATGTCCATTCACTAAGATTCCTAAGCCAGTGTTAATAGATAAAATTATCAAAATTAAATATTAAAATATCACCAGTCATATTGGTGAGAGTTGGCAAATAATATAAAATATATGTTTCAAAACTTTATATTTCCAACAATATGGAAATAAGGAACAAAAAAGATCATTGGGCAATTTTTTTTGGATTGATTAACAGTCTTTCAAACTTTAACAGTGTGACTTAAAGATGTATTTTTCCCTCTTACCTTCTTAGTATACTATCTGTTCCCACTTGGAACTTTCCAGAAAAAGAAGTTTTAAACACAGAAGCAATTTTTCAATTATCCATACTTAAAATGTCATTTGATTTCTTGGTTGTCTAATTTTAATACATTTCCCTGATCATATGCACTAAAGAATCCTACTTTTATGTAAATTTCAGTAATAAAAAAACATATTAAATTATCCTGAGGAATGGAAGAAATCTGGTGCTTTATTCCAAATTGTAGAAACTTACTTATAACAATCACTCAAAATAAAAATAGAATAAAGTCTGATTGAATCAGCACTTCACTTCCAACAAATGTAGCTACAATTTAAATTTCCATTACAGAAATACTGTTCATTCATAACTAACCCTCTTTATGACCAATAGCTTCCCTTTTCACCATTTCTGACCATATTGAGTGATACAACTAAAACCTTAAAAGAATTTTAAAAAGAAAAAACTTATAATGGAAAAAAATGTGACATTTAATTAAATCAAATTTATTTATTCATTCATTCATTCATTCTTGCTACTTGAAGCTGCGTGGACTAGCTGGTTATCCTTATTTATCATCATTAACTCCATCAACTAAAATTTTAAAAAATTTAAAAAAAAATAAATGCAAAGAAAAATGGGAGGAAATCAATTGAGCCTAAAACAAAACTAAAACTTAAAATAAACTTGCCTAAGAAGGGATGAATATCATTGAGTAAAAAAAAAAATAATAATAACCACAGGCTTAAAAACTAATTCTTATACCCTTAAATAGTTTTGGGAAGAAATAAATAACAAGGTAAGTATTAATAACTCAACAAGAATTTTATGAACTTCAAACTCAGTCTTCAGAAGAGATTCATTAATTCAGCATAAGTCAGTAGCTATCTCAAAAATGTTCACCACATGGTAAGAGAGACAGACTTATCTATAGGTAATGTAATAACATTTCCAAGTGTTAATGAGAACACAGTATAGAGAGAAATATTTATTCTGACAAGACCAATGAAGACTTTACCTAACTTAAGCATTGAAATGAGTAGGATGCCACAGAAGGAAAAGGTAGCAAAGACATTTCAAAATGACAGAGTAACATAAAACAAAGCATGGAATTATAGAAATGGATGGACATTCATGGAAAAACAAGCTGCTCATTATAGCCTCTATGCAGAATGGTGGTGTCATAGGATATTAAAATGAGAATTTGCCTATTGTCTCAGTTTCAGCTAAAAACTCAAAAATAAGAACAATAGGTTCCAAGTATTAGAAATGAGGTTAACAGATATTTATGCAACACTTGGAAAGATCAAAGCCAAAAACTCCTCAGTAAGTCTTTAGTCCACCATTCATATCAAAAACATAAGCATATATGGGGAGAAGGGAGCTTACAGATTGCTTGAGGAAGAGTGATTCATTCAGAGTTTAGCCCAAGCATTTGAATACAGGACTGATACCTAATTAAGGACACAACTGGACTTAGGCCTAAAACAAAATCTAAAGGCAAAAGGGCAAGATGTCACCAGTCTGGGCTATTACCTTAGAAATTACCAGCACTTCCATAGTTTGGTGAAGTAAAGAAATATATTTTCCCAAGAGACAGATAAGGATCCCAGGGAAAGGAACTAGCAGTGAACCATTTTGAAAGAAACTTACATAAAGGACCATAAAAGGAATAACTTCAGAATAAAGAAGCTAGAGGCAGTCAAGAAAGTCAGAGACTAAGGAGGGTAGTCAAAACCAGACAAAGTATCATCCACACATCCAGGAATTACATCTGGGTCATCTCCAAATACTGAGAGTCTTTGATGAGCCCCAAAAAGGAAAAATCCATTTAGATTTCAAACATACCTTTACTAACAATTACTTCTTCCCTATCCTAATCCCAACTTTGGAAGAACCAGAAGTAGCACAGTTGAGGAGGATGGAAAAAATAAAGTAAAAAAAAAAAAAATTAATGAAAAAGCCTACTAGTTGGCCATTCTATCTATTCCCCAATCAAGTTTTTAAACCTGCTTTGAGCAAGGTTGACATGAAAAAATTTTACATTAGGTTAGAGTTTGGAATTTTAATTAGACTGTTTTTTATTACCTGAAAATTAAATATATTTTAAAATGCCAGACAGTAAGGAAAGGAATGAAAGAGAATAAAGAAAAAGAGAGAAGATTGAGAACAAGAGCAAGTAGAAGAACATGAGGAAGAACAGCGAAGAGATAAAAACACTTGAACAGCATTACCAAGGTGTAGAAAAAAGTAATATTTGTAATGGAACTGTACATACAGTGACAAAAAATAATAAAATAACTTTCTACTTGTACCCTGATTGAATCCATCTCTTTTAATAAACACATTATAATAAGAAATGATGGGCAAAGTAGACCAATTATATAGTCATAATTTTGGTATGATTATTGTGGGGCCTGAAATCTATTTTACAAACATAGAATAATCAAAGTTGCTTTTTCAAAGGAGTAGGAATCATATAATTATATATGTTGTGAATTTGTTTAGGGGGAACTTACATCTATTTATAAAGTATTCACTCATTCCCTGAGTTATTGAAATTCTGCTAAGTACTGGGGGAAAAATGTTAAGACAGACTCTACCCTTTATGAGTTTACATCTAGTAGAGGAAACAGACAAATACAAAGGCAGTTACATTACATGCAATACTTGCTAGAATAGGAATAAGCACAGCCTCCAAGATCATACAGAAGGATCATCTAACAAAATATATAAAGGAAGAAGAAGTGAAAGGAGACATCTTAGTGAAGGAGTAATCTAAAGTGAGGCTTGAGGGATGACACTGGGTTATAGAGAGGACAGTAACCTAGGGATAAAGGGGAATGTGAGTGGTTCAAAAAATGTTGTAGTCAGACAAAAGCCCAAAGAAAGCATGATATATTCTGGGAACCACAAAGACTTCAGTATCAATAAATCAATTCATGTAGTTTACAAGAAAAGAAATGAGGAGGCAATAGAGGAGCCAAATCACACACCATCATAGGGAATTTGGATTTTATCCTGAGGACAATGGGAGCCACTGAAGCAATTGGTAACACTCGTATTTCATACATTGCACATCCACTATGTAAGAACTCTTTCACATATGTTTTATTGTTTTTTCCCCTCACAACAACCCTGTGAGGTAGGTGAAATGATTTCCAGTTAATAGATAAAAAAAAAACCTTAAAGTTGTTAAGCAATTTACACTTGATTAAATAGCTACAAAGTGGCCGTCAGCTTTCCAGACTACACTTCAGAAAATACATTAGAAAGACAATATACACATATATATACACACGGACATTTATCCACAAGACATATAGAAATTTCAGAGTCAAAGGAAGTTTTTAAAGTAATAAAGGCTTGTTAATTTAGTATTGAAGATAAGGTTTGCGGCATCAATAGTTCTTTACGCAAACTTATACATTTAAAATTTTCAACTAATTCAATTTATATTGAAGAATAACTGTAGAAATCATAAAAATAAGCAGAAATTATTTGATATATTTGATAAATAAAATAAGAATAGCAAATACTGAAATAGTAAATATGTGTATTTTATCTCCATTGATCTGCCTGAGACTAAGGGGAAAAAGACTTCTCATATTTAATTCTAAAACATTTAAATTTAAATTACATATATTATTCTATGAATATAAATTAAATTTTGGATGATAAAAATGATGTAAGAAATACTAAGCTTTATCAAATGAGGTAACTCAAATATTAACCATTTAAGATAAAAAGAATCGTCCACCTAATCTTACACTGGAAAATCATTTCCCTATTACATCTGAAGCTGTTTCTCTAGTACAACAGAAGATTTTGTTCAGATGAATCTTATAAGCAAAATAATTTTAAAAAGTTTTCTTGGGATGGATATAAAAATATGTCTGTAATTTAAAAGAGTATTTCGTTAAACCGAGAATATCTGCGAATTTGAAATTATGGCTTTAAAACTCCATTTTAAAATGGATGTTCTTTGAAATTAGCTTAAATTAAATAAAAATTTGTACTCAAAAATATACTGCTTTATACCATTTTATCTTCTCACCAATTTCACTATTTCTTCAGCTGGTCCTAATAACTCTTTTTAAAGCCTCTAATTGAAAACTAGACATTGCTAGAGGTCTAAGTACATATAATTATTTTAAAATGCATATTTTATTTTGCATTTGCTTCCTTTTCCTATTTCAAATAGAAAATTATAATGGAGGAGGATTAAAAAGATAAGGGTTTCATCAAGGTTCAATTACTCTTAATGTAATATTCATTTCTGAATTCCAAAAATTTTAAGCAAATACTAATTAAATAATAATCCTGACAACATTTCTGGCCCTTCAGAATAAGAGGGAAGCCCTTGAAAAACAACCAACTTGAGATAATTTAAGAAATGGAAATAATCTCTAAATAAACAAATGTTCCAAATATATAATTTAACTGAAATGCAGTTTATTTTTGATTATACAAGTAGTACAATTTCATTAAATTCAAATAATACAGAAGTATATTCAATAAAAAGTTTCCATCTAATTTCTTGTTCCAAATCCCATACACTAGGGGTATAAGATTCATATGGTTAAAAATTGAATTTAATAAGTTATCAAACTTACATTATCCATAGGAGGTCTAAAATATAACAATTAAATAATGTGTATAATTTAAAAATATATACTCAGACATACCCAATGTGTATAGTTTGTGCTCTTTCATAAAAACTTAAAATAATATATAAAACATATAATCTATTCTGTCAAATCATGATTACTTCAGTCAATAAAATGAATGGGATTGAGTAATACTTACAATTACACTGTAGAAAATGCAAAAGAACCAATTATAGCAATTCAAATATTTCATATGTTGATAAAACTACCCTCTTGGCTAGAGATACATAAGTACGTTATATTATGCATAAACTATATTTTAAAATACTGATATTTACTTTTTTAATATTTTGACTATTAAATGAAGTATTAAATCTATGCCAGTAAAGAGGGAAAAAACCTCATTAGAAATATGAGGTTTTTTTTAATAATATTTAAGTAAATTTCCACTCTGAACATAAAGCCTAATTTATTCTTATTTACTCGATACTTCCATGATGAATAAGATACTAAGCATTATACTACATTTATTCTCAAAAAATTGTATTTCAAAATAGTAGAGGTATTTCCACTACAAAATTAGAGATGGTTGAAAACCTCTGTAGGAAATCCAACCTCCTCTTAACTCTAAAACATCATCACTTAGAATTTAATTAACACAAATAATATTCTAACTAGAACAAAGTCACTGGTACCAAAATATCTTAGTTACATAATGTAAGGAATAATTCTAAATATATAGAATTCTACCCCTAAATTAAACAGAAAACACTTAAAGAGTCTTCTTCCACCCACTTCATTTCACAAGTAAACAAACTGCAGTCAGAAGTTAACTTTTACCTGCTTTCACTGAGAATCTATATACATAGATTATGTGCACAAATATCATTTAAGTTATGACACATAATTTAAAGTTACCTAAACCAAATGACACTGTAATTCATATGACTAAGACTCTGTAAAGACCAAGAAACCTTAATTTCTTTACATAGAATTGTCTATAGATGCACCCCAAAAAGGATAAATGATAAATCTTACTATTGACTAAAAAAGAAAATTAAAATAACAAAATATAACAATCCATATCATATTGTGTAACAATATACACAGTTGTTTCTAATGTTATTTTTCTATTTTATAGGGCATAAACATGCCAAACTAATGCTAAAGATAGCATTCTTGTAAAACTGCTTTTACAAAAGAAAACTTTATTAAGTAAATGGGTGAGAGAGACTAAAATACATAAAGTGAAGTTCAAATATTCTTCTCTCCCAGGTTTTGTTTCCAAATGTTAAAAAAATAATCAGACTCAACATTTCTAAACCAAACAATCACAATGAGGTTCATCATAAACTGCCTTTGCAGCCAAACTGTCACCGAAAGAAAGTACTAAAACCAAGACACAAAACACTGCAAGCAAAGCAAATTAAAAGATGTTCCTGTTGAATTACAAATTAATTTGCTATTTTGAGAACATGGCTCTGAAATCTTATAATATTGGTTTGGTTATCTAAAATATTTTAAAACAATTTGATTCTTTTAAGTTTCATTAAAAGTGAAAAATTTATAAAAAGCATTTTAGTTTCACTTGCTTTCAGTATAAATTAATTTCCAAGGAGTGTATCCATCTGTTATTTAATTTAGTACCAATCACAAATTACATAACTTTTAAATAAAATTTAGAGCCAGGGAGAACAGCACTAAGTTTGACCACAATACATTTTTAAATGATGCTTTCCAGTTATTTGTTATATTCTCTTTTATTGGGTTTTCCAGTCTAGGGCAGGTACACAAGAAACTTACAGTCTATGTAGTACTCCTAGTCAGTTTCATTCTGCAGATGGCACAGTGGAGAAATACCTTCTGTACAGGACCATGTACAATTTCTTCTGCAGCTGTCAGCACCTAGGGGAAAGTGCGCTGTTAAACAGTTGCTGCGTTCCACCTCAGAAGTGGCTGCAATTCGGTGGTGGGTGAAGTGACTCCTGTACATATATACAGGGATGAAAAGTAGTATAGAAAATGAAAATATATAAGAACAAAAGTGGCTGTCTGAAAACTGTGCAATAGCACGACAGAATACATCATTCAGTCACAAGAGGCCTACATAGATGGGCTATCATTCATTTAAAAATTGAATGTTAAGAATGATTGCAGGAAAGGCAGAAATACAGTTATTCAGTTCACAACATAACTATGAACCAAATGTTAAAACATGTATTTTAAAAAATAAAACTTAAACATTTTATAGTGATTTATAACATTACTCCTATAGTAATTTACCTAAAACCAGGAAAACATGTACAGTAAGATTCTTTACTCTGTCCAGCTAATTTAATGCTTTTGTTTCAGATAACAATTCATTAGGGGAAAAAAGACAAAATAGGTGAGGCATCAAAATTTAAGCATAAGCAACATGAAAATACCTAAAAATAAATATAAGAAATAACATTCTGAAATTCAGAATTACTTTATATTAAAAAAATATGAAATAACTAATCCTCAGCAACTAGTAATGGTTTTTAAAAGGACAACTTTCCTTCTCCGAGGTAAAACTGAGTTAGAATCTAAATACAGTCTTCACCCTTAGCCAATACAAACAATGCATCAACCAAGTTTAAGATAATTTGATTTCATTAATACAGAAAATTATTACCACATTCTACTTTTACTACAACAGCCTCTCTACATGATTTATCTTTGATGGAATCAGAAGATCAAATTCAAAACTTATTCTCTAATAAATATCATTTAATCAATAGGCTGGAAGGTACTATCTTTCTAATCTCCTATCTCTAGGCATAGTTACTTTGTTTATACCACTCTGAAGAGGTAACTGTTCACATTATTTCAAATTATTCACATTTAGTTTTCTTTCTGAAACAGATTGAGGGTGCTCTGTGACAAAGTCCAACAAACCTGACCATTAAAAAGTGCTCTATATGTCAAACTTTTCTGAATCTTACTTGCTAAATAAATAGCAGAATTTATTTACTCTGGCATATACTCAATGGAATTAGAGATACCCAACAATATCCTTTCAGCTTTCTTAAATTCTTCTAGAGTAAGGAATAGTTTAAATATTCATTATTTCCTTTAAGTGACAAGAGGTGTTAGAGGAAAAAAGAAGTACAGAGTTTTCCAGCCTCTTCTTTAAAAAAAGACAGAGACCAGAGATTTCCAACCTAGGGTCCACATCTGGGATTTAGGGAATTCTGCAAAATTGCCATATTAAAATAATAACATATTATATGAATTCACAGATACATTTTTCTAGGGGAAATGGACCATAAGATTTTCTCAGGTTTGCAAAAGGTTCTGTGATCTCTTGTGCAAAGTTTAAGAATCTTTGATAAATGATATCCAAGAAACCCAATTAAACAAGCAGAAGTAATTCTTGTAAATTATATACATAACTCTGGACAGCTGTTTCTTCTCATGTAGAATGAAGAATAGCCACATATAGGGATGTTCCAATGACTAAATGAAATAACACATACAAGGCACATGCCTATTATTATCAGTAACAGTAATAATTGTTCAAAAGATCTATCTCAAACAAACTACTAAAAGTTCTTTATGGGATCTCATCTTTGTTTACTGCTACATACCTTCATAATACTATTTTTACTTAGCCATGTCTCTTAATAGAAATTAATACCAGACAATCTATGTATTTCTGCATTATTATAGACACAAAAATGTTAAGTACAAGTTTTTGAGTTCTGCTACATTCTCCTGAAGTTTGCATTTCTCAAAAAGCCACACTGGTTCCCTTCTCTGGCACTTAGTTACTTGGAACAGAGTCAGATACAGAAAACATTTGGCTCCAATTTTAATATAAAATAATTTCATTTCCTCCGTCAGTCTTTCCTTTCATTCATACAATAGCACATAAACAATCTAAATCTGAAGAATCTAGCAAGAGATCACATTTTTGAAAAGTTAACATAAATACTACTTTTTCTTTTATAAATCACTTTCCCTACTCCTTTCAGTTCAGTTTTCTGTAGGTAAAAGATAAAATAAACATTCATATATATATATATATATATATATATATATATATATATAGTTTAAAAAGAATTATTGAGTTACAGCATGTAGGTTAGCCTCACCTTTAAAATGAATTCACAATATTACAAATAGCATTACAAAATAGTATGTATGGTGCTCCTCAAGATTGTGGTAACTTTTAAATACTCATCAAAAAAAAAATGGCAAGTGAACCCA
This sequence comes from Lepilemur ruficaudatus, assembly GCA_963574885.1. Lineage (NCBI taxonomy): Eukaryota > Metazoa > Chordata > Mammalia > Primates > Lepilemuridae > Lepilemur > Lepilemur ruficaudatus. Next base: position 42,734 of record CAUYRT010006990.1, read on the forward strand.
TACCATGTATTAAAGACACTCAGTGAGGAACTAAGTTCACTAATACATATAAAATAATAGTATATAATGCAACTATACAGTTGGTTCCCAACTATTTTAAATGTAAAGAATTTTTTCTAGAGTCTTCTCATGATAGGAGTTATGTTTTATGTATTCACACATTAAAAAAATATACAGCAGTAAAAAAAAAAGGAATAAGTTTTAAGTAAAGGCATAGAAGTAAGGGAGAAGCTTAGTTTAGCATTCAGGGTACTGCAATGAAAAGGATGTGACTGGACTGTAGAGTACATGTAAAGGCCAGTGAAGAGAAGGTGAATAGGCACAGGCCTAATTATGCTAAGGAACTTCAGAATATTTTACTCCGAGAGTGGCATTTAGATAAAAGCATTTTATAAAAATCATTCTTACAACAGCACGGAACATAAACTAGTGGTGTGGATGATTCAACTGAGGTGATAACAATAGGAATAAGCAGTTAGAAATAATAATTTAAAAAATAATAAAAAAACAATAGAAACAAAAAATATGCCATTTAAAACACTCGAAGGGTAAAAACGTGCAATAAATCAGGTATTTTCTGAAGTTTGAGTCTGAAAACTAGAATTCATTCATTTGTTCACTTAACAACAACAATAAAAAATCCATTGTCTCCTTTAGGTCAGGTACCAATTTAGGCACTAGGTAAAGCATTGGACAAAGGAGTCAATCACCTGCCCTCCTGAAAATTATATGTTAACGGAAGAGACATAATAAATAAACTGTTAAATACATAACATGAATATGATTAGCATATAAACCAAAAATAACACAAGTTATGGGAACACAGTGACAAATACACTATTTTAAGAATACTCAGAAAACACAAAAGAAGCAATATTATACAAATGAAGAATGATACGAAGTGATTTCACTATCTGGGAAGAATACTGCATACAGATGGAAGAGTAAGAGCAAACCCCTGAGACAGCAACATATGATCAAAAATTTAACCTGTGGTCAGATCATGTAGGACTTCAGGGCTTTTTTTTTTTTTTTTAAATGTTATGAAAGCCACTGCAGTATTTTGACTGAGAAAGTGATATAACTTGTTTTAAAGAATCACACCAACTGCTGTAATGAGAGAGACTTACTTCACTGTAGAAGAACTGAAGAACAGAACTACCAGGTAAGACTGCTTAAAGTTTCCGTAACAGGATATCAGGTGAGACTTTTCCTATTGCCGAAAGATTGGCAATTAGAACAGAAGACTAAAACCAAAAAGGTATAAACTAAGTATTTCACATCATTCAGAAGACAGCGTTAAACAAATGAGAGCCAACTACCCCTCCATAACTTAAACATCTTTACCTTCGATTCCTCTTCACTCCAGAAGTGCCATCTCTCTGCCTCCAACTTGAGACTCAATCACCAATTATCAGTTTGTTTCACTGACTTAATGGACGGTGCTGTTGCCAACAGTCCAAATCAAGCAAGAGTTTGTCCAAAAGATGAACAAGAAGGGAAGACTAGTATCTCATCACTCAGTTGGACCTCTGCTTATATGTTATTCTTGCTTATCATCCCATGGCCACTTTCCTCTGCTTATTTGAGGAGAGGGGGAAAAGGCTTTAAAGTTCGAGCAGAGAGAATTAGAGTCACCATTTGCAATAGCAAAGAGTGTCTTGACTGTGAAAGTAGCTAGACTTGAGCCTCTAGTCAATGGGGACCCCAGGGACCAGAAGCTGTGAGTATAATGGAGAGGTAGAAACTGAGAAAGAGTAGAAAACAATCTAGAAGTGAACGGTATGACACTCCAAAAATAAATCCCCCAAAAATGTTTTATACATGTGTCACATCAGAAAACTATTATTTGTCTCTCTGTCCTCAAAGAAGGCAGGAAGGCTAGTCATTGTTGGGCAGTGGAGCAAAAACAGAAAAAAGAGGACAACAAAGGTGCCACTTAAGTAAGAAAGTCTTTTTCCTTTCCATCTCTCCCCTTCATGCATTAACACCCTAGAGAAGAAACAGGAATAACAGTGAAAGAGTAAATCACTTCCCACTCTATGGACTGAGTAAAGTGAATGACTAGATTTTAACCCCTTCCACATTCCAATCTCCTAAAAAAGTCTAAGTAGCACTGCATAAAAGAAAATTAGTTGAGTTTTAAGTTGGCTATGAGGTCAAAATTCAAACTAACTAGATTAAACTGACTTTACTAGATTTAAAGTCAGATTAAATTGAAGTGCCCAGAAAGCTATGACATCTTTTTCAGATGAAGAAGGAAACAAACAAAAAAAAAGTGATCTGACCAATCATAAACAAAGGTCATATTAGAGAGAAAGAAAATTATTCCATGTTTCTATTCCCACTTAATTCTCCATCTCAATTCATATTGTATAAGAAGAAATGACTAGCACCAATAAGCTAGTGATTTTAACTATTTGCCTTTCTAACACATTTCTATGAATACCAGACTGAATTCCTACATTATCATATCCTTATTTCTTACTCTTAGGAACAACTAGCAATTACCTAACTATGGTTGTTTTATAGGCAATTTCTTAGATTTATATCCCATGTATAAAATTTACAGAAATACTTTGAATATTTGTAGATAATACTAGGTCTTTTTTTTTTTTTTTTTGAGACAAATACTAGGTCTTAATACAAATACTAAGCAATTAAGTTCCCTGGTGGTCTAGTGGTTAGGATTCGGCGCTCTCACAAATACTAAGCAATTAAAATAACATAAATATTTTGTGTATTTGTAGAGAATACTAGGTTTCATAGAATCTAAAAAAGAAAATCCCTTAAATAATACACCAAACTTACAAGTTTGCAGATCAAAAAGACTCTAGAGAAGGGAAAAGTGAAAAAGGAAGAAAAAATAGTTTGGATGATTTCTTATTTTATAGTAATACTTTCAATATTCATATGCTAGTAAACTAAAACATAGTTTTACAGAATATTTTGCTCTGACTCATAGATTAATAACTTAGGACTTTCCCCTAAACTAAATCATGCTTTTTCCAGGCATTTAATATTTAAATTAATATTTAATGGGAATCTCTTAAAAATCAAGTGTTTCCTTTTAAATAAATTAAAGTATCAATATTTTTACATGACTAAATTACGCATGGCCTTACTTCTGTTTAAATGTCATACTTTTAAAGAATATAGAATGCCATTACACTGATGTTTATAACTATTCATGTAATGTTCCCACTGATTTTACAGTCACTTATCCTAAATTATGATATGTATTGATATATTCAACACATATTTTATCAGTCTTTCCTTCTCAGAGGTACAATATAATGAAGAGAAAGTAAGGTGAGTTAAAATTTAAAAAATAAGTTCTATATTTATAACTTTTTTCTAGTCTACTTTCTGATAGGATGTAGGAAGAAATATCAGTTAAAAGTAAACTGAAAATTGTAAGAAAAATCATGCAAACTCAAATCATCCAAACTTACATGTTAATTCACCATTAGCTAATATCAAACTACATAACTTGACAAGAATCAATCCATTGTAATGAAATAATTCTAAGCTGTCCTAGTTTAAGTAATAGTTAATAATTATAACAGCAATCCAGGAATTAATAATCTACTACAGTAATTTGTTATTTCATAATTATTGGGGCTACTTCTAAGACTTATGTTAACATTTCTTATAATTATATAAAAAGTGGTTATTCTAAGACCAAAAAGATTGAAATAGCTATATAAAACTAACAAAATATGTTTATGATCTATATAAGAATAACCAAAACTCTGATGAAAGAAATCAAAGAAGATGTAAGTAAATGAAGAGCTATTCCATGTACTTGGATAAGAAGGCTCACTACTGTTAATATGTCAGATCTTCGCAACTTGGTCTATAGTTTCAATGCAATCCAACCAAAATCACAGTAAAATTTTTGTAGATATTGATGAACTCATTCTAAAGGTTATACAAAAAGGAAAAGTCCCAAAATATTGAAAGAAAAGAACAAAAAGTTGAAAGACTGATACTATTCAATTTGAAGACTTCTACAAAGCTATTGCAATCAACACAGTGTGGTACTGGTGAAAGAATAGGCAAATTGATCAACAGAACAGAAATAAAGAGAGCCCTAAAATGAAA
>CAUYRT010006991.1:0-25487 GCA_963574885.1 Lepilemur ruficaudatus
AGGTAGCTGGGACTACAGGTATGCACCACCATGCCCGGCTAATTTTTTTTCTATATATTTTTAGTTGGCCAATTAATTTGTTTCTATTTTTAGTAGAGATGGGGTCTCGCTCTTGCTCAGGCTGGTTTCGAACTCCTGACCCTGAGCCATCCGCCTGCCTCGGCCTCCCAGAGTGTTAGGATTACAGGCGTGAGCCACCGCGCCCGGCCCATGTCATGACTTTTAAAATTTATTTTCAGGTGCTTGCTTCATGTTTAGTAGCATTCCAAGACAAATTCTGTGTAAAGATTTTCTAAATCAAATGTAATAAAATATACAGGTTTTTTCAGTATATCATAACAAATGTCCAAATATTACTTCAAGACACCAGTACATATAATTGTATATAAAATCTACATACACAACACGCAGCTTATAGAAATCAATCACCCAATAGAGAATATGGCTTTTGTTCCCTTACCATCAATATTAAGCATCATTTTCCACATGGCAGGCCGAACAGATTGATGGAATCCGAACCATACTTCCCTGCCCCCTCCCAGAGGGTGGTCATATCCTTCTGGAGCTGAGAAAAAGGAACGCCCCACAGGTGTGTATCTACAAAAATTAAAATGGCATGTTCAATCCTTTCCTTCCCATATAAGTATTTAAATATGCAGAACAGGGAAGACTAGAGCACAATTTATTATAATGATGCTTACCATCATGAATATAAATTAAACATTTTCCAAATTTGTGAAAGCAGAAAGTGCCCTTCTAAATGAAAAAATCCATCAGTATCATTCACTGAAATTCACCTTTCTTAAAACTAATGTTAGCTTGAATAACAATAAATTTTCTTTAATATACTTTCTTAAAAATAGGTTACAAAAGTTAATAGTTCCAACCTTAAAAATGCTAAAGAGTAATTATTGATCAAAAAGCTATGTCTACAAATGTGTTTGCAAGACATACCGTTTTTCTTTCTAAAAAAATACTGATCCTATGTGTATATATACACACATACATATACATTTTAAGGTGCTAGTGTGATTAAGAGTAGCAATTTCAAAATAATTTGATACCACTGTATAAACAGTGTAATTACTTTTAAAACAAGATAATTTAACTACAGAAATATACCTGAAAATAGAACAGTTACTCAAGATTTATAGCTCCTAAGAGAGACATTTTCTATAAAAGTAGTCGTAAGACTAGCTAAGCTAGTATTAGTATTAGAGGGTACAGACACTTGTTTAAATATATAATTGCATATAATATACAATAATGTATATTTACTTGCAAAAGTTAGAGAATTTCTGTAACTTACTTCTGTCAATGAATTTGTATGCATGCTATTCTTGTTCAACATTTCAGTTGCACAATCAAAATATACAACACATAAGGGTTAACCAAGAGAAGTCTACACAACTCATTCTTGAGAGAAAAACCTTCACATTTAAAATCTAAAGAGGAAAAAAACCCAGAAGCACCCACTTCATGGAGGGCAGATGTCGTAGCACCACATCAACGGCATGGACAGGGTTAGTGCTGATTGGCTTGTCTAATTCCAGTGGCTCAGGCAAGGTCCGTCCTGTCAGCACTTCATGCAATAGGTGCCAACTCACCCGAGAGACAAATTTGATTGACACCTTAAAAGGTCGATCTTTTCCACCTTCCCCAGGTAATGTAACATCTAAATCTACCTGTTGATGGGGAAAAAATCAACTGGTAAATGTTGAGAAACACAAATACAATTATTTTAAATTTAATTTATAAAAATATCTAAGAGAAAACAAAGCAAAAATAAAAAGTCAATCTCAATGTCAAATCAACAGACTAAAATTTATCATTCATTTTATTTTTTTTATAGAGTAAAATTTAAATAACATAGTTATTCATGCCAGCATTATTTGTCATTGCAAAATACTGAGTACCCAAATGTCCTAACATTTAGGCAGCTATAAAAAAAGAATGATCTCTTGAAAATGCTATGGAATAATTTCCAAGTTATATTGTTAAGTTAAAAAAGCAAAGTACAAAAGATCACAAATAGTATGACATTTTTTGTGTGAGAAAGAAGGAAGAAATCAGAAAATATTCATATGTATCTGCTTACTTTTACTTTTTTTTTTGACACGGAGTCTCACTCTGTTGCCTGGGCTAGAGTGCCATGGTGTCAGCCTAGCTCACAGCAACCTCAAACTCCTGGGCTCAGGCAATCCTACTGCCTCAGCCTCCTGAGCAGCTGGGACTACAGGCATGCGCCATCATGCCCGGCTAATTTTTTCTATATATTTTTAGTTGGCCAATTAATTTCTTTCTATTTTTAGTAGAGACGGGGTCTCGCTCTTGCTCAGGCTGGTCTCGAACTCCTGAGCTCAAACAATCCACTCTCCTTGGCCTCCCAGAGTGCCAGGATTACAGGTGTGAGCCACCACGCCTGGCCTTACTTTTTTTTTGAGACAGAGTCTTGATCTGTCCCCCAGGGTAAAGTATAATGGTGTCATAGCTCATTGCAACCTCAAACTCCTGGGCTCAAGTGATCCTCCCGCTTCAGCCTCCCAAAGTGCTGAGACACCACACCTGGCTTATTTTTAAAAATTGTTTAATATGTAGAACTTTAATATGCTTCAAATGTCAAAAAGATACCAAAACATATATTCAGAATTGTTCCTCCCTTATTTCTTCCACTTCATTCACTCCCACCCTCTGAGAGAAACCAATCTCTTTGTTTCTGGTTCTTGCTTTCCTTGTTTCTTTTTGCAAAAGTAAGCAGATACAGACCGGGCGAGCGTAGCTCACACTCTGTAATCCTAGCACTCTGGGAGGGGGAGGCGGGAGGATCACTTGCGGTCAAGAGTTTGAGACCAGCCTAAGCAAGAGCAAGACCCTGTGTCTACCAAAAATAGAAAAATGAGATGGGTGTGGTAGCTGAGAAGTTGGAGGGACAAAATTAAAACGAAGTATAAAAAGAATCAAAAGAATCCAAATACATTTCAAATGAATAACAATCACACTGAAAGGAAAAAAAAGGAAACACTAATGCAGGTAACCGTTGAACACAGTCTGTATATTTCTCTACTCTGGGGGTAGAGAAAAAGGGTGCGTTTGGAAGAATTGCATGCAAAACAAAACCTTGAATTCATTAGCGGATTTGTTTTCTGTAATGGGATGAGTGTAGTAATTCATATTTTATATGTACTTAGCAAACGAGAAAAAGTGGTGATATTTTGGGGAGCCAGGAGTTTAACTAAAGAAGGAAGAAAGAAATACGGAACATGGTAAGAAAAGAAAGAATCCTGTAGGGATGTACTAGAATTGAAAGAATCAGATGTGAACTCATGGTTTTCAATAAACATACATTAGATTTCCTATAGGGAGTGTAATATTTATTTTTTATTGTCTGTTTTATTTATTTATATATTTATATTTCCTACCTCTGTGCATTAAAAGGGCTTAGAGCACAAATACCCCAGAAGCAAGAGCACACCCAGTACCCAGACTTTCATTTCAAAATAGCATTCTGCAACTAAAAGAAACCAGGCCTTCTCTGAGAAATGGTTAGTTGCAGGACTGCAGCAGAGAGAACATTAAGATAAACCTGGAACATCTTGTTGTGCCAGAAGGTAATGCAGTATACTCATATGCTGCATAATGATGTTTTGGTCAACAATGGATCACATATACAACAGTGGTCCCATAAAATTATAATGGAGCCACCTTATACACGTATACTTTTATAATGTATTTTTAGTGTACCTTTTCTATGTTTTCTATGTTTAGGTATGTTTAGATATACAAATACTTACCATTGTGTTATAATACCTACAGCATTCAGTACAGTAACATGATGTACAAGTTTGTAACCAAGAGGAATAAGCCATACCATATAACCTAGGTGTGTAGTAGTCTATACTGTCTAGTTTCCTGTAAGTACACTCCATGATATTCACAAAATGATGAACTCTCTTAACAAAGCATTAAGTGACACAACTGTACTACAAAAAAAAAAGATGTCATTTTAAAAGCACACAAGATTCAGCTTAAAAGGGCTCTCCCACTAGCCAAATCAGGGACAACTGGGGCAGTCAGATCAATAAACAGGGTAGAAGAAAATGCTCCCACTTACAGCCAACCAACTACATGGAGGAGCAATGTCAGAATAAAATCACCATTTCAAGCAACAATCACCAATTGCTAAAAAATCTAATGAGAAACAGAATCCTTAAAAGTATCTCCCATATCAAAATTAAAAATCTCTGTGCATCAAAGGACACAATCAACAGAGGGAAAAGGCAACCCACGAAATGTGAGAAAATATTTGCAAATCATTTATCTGATAAGGAATTAATATCTAGAATATAAAAAGAACTCCCATACATCACCACCAACCAAAAAAACACGAACCAATCAAACAACCCAATTGAAAACCGGACAAAGGACTTGAACACATGTTTCTCCAGAGACTACACATAAACGGCCAATAAGCACATGAAACAATGTCCAACATTACTAATTATTGGGGGAAATGATAATCAAAACCACGCTGACATATCATCTCACATCCATTAGAATGGCTATTATAAAAAAAGCCAGAAAACAAGTGTTGGCGTGGATATGGAGAATTTAGAACTATTATGCACTGCTGGTGGGAATGTAAAATGGTGTAGCAACTTTGGAAAACAGTATGGTGGATTCTTTTTAAAAAATTAAAAATAGTAATTACCACGTGATCCAGCAAATTCACTTCTGGGTATATATCCAAATAATTGAAAGCAGAGTCTCGAATCGAAGAGATATTTGTACACCCATATTCATAGCAGGATTATCTGCAATACCCAAAAGGTGTCCATCGAGGGATAAATGGATAAACAAAATGTGGTTATATACATACAATGGAATATTATTCAGCCTTGAAAAGGAAGGAAATTCTAACATACGCTACATTTATGGATAAACCTTGAGGACATTATGCTAAGTGAAACAGGCCAGTCACAGAAAGACAAACACTGTTATGATTTATATGAGGTACCTAGAGTAGTTAAATTCATTGAGACAGAAAGTAGAATGATGGTTGGCAGGGGCTAAAGGGAGGCAACAATGGGGAGTTAGTTGTTTAATGGATATAGTTTAGCTCTGCAAGAAAAAGATACTTCTGGAGATGGATGGTGGTAATGATTACATAAAATGTTAACGTACTTAATACTACTGAATTGTAAACTTAAAAATAGTTAAGGTGCTAAATTTTATGTTACATGTATTTTATTGTAATTTTTTAAAAGTTGTCTCTCACAAGATATTTATTAACTACAAGGAGAAAAAGAATATCTCAATAAGAGAAACCTGGCAGATACCAACTTAACCAAATGATCAAAGCTAATATCACCATTAATGGAACAAATACATACTGCATGCTTCCTGACATGATGCACTGATAAGGAAAGAATATTTATGTAATATTCTTGCCAGAAAAAAATGCATCATCAGAATGTAATCAAGGGGAAGCATGAGACAAACCCAGACTGAAATAACTTGCCTGTAATCTTCAATCACGTTAATGTCATGAAAGGAAAAAAAGGCTGGGGAATTGTTCCAGAATAAAAAGACTAAGAAGACATGGTGTCTGTATCATGATCCTGGACTGGATTCTGTACCAGAGGGAAAAAAATGCTAAAGGACAACGTTGGGACAATTGACAAAATTGGAATGTGGATTGTTGATTTTGGCAAAAGTATCATATTGATGTTAAATTTACTAAAGTTGATTACTGTACTATGGTTTTTATCTTTGTTCTTAGGAAATATACGTTAAAGTATTAAACATTAAAGGGACACGATGTATACAACCTACTTATGAATGGTTCAGGAAAAAATATGTACGTGTGTCTCTAGGTACAGCTGTATCTATAGATAATAAAGAGCAAAAGAAGGAAAAAAATGATAAAACAAATGTGGCAAATGTTAAGAACACCGGTAAAACTCGGTAAAGGGTATATGAGAGTGCCCTGTATGATTCTTGCAACTTTTCTGTAAGTTTGAAATTATTTCAATATAAAAAGTTAAAAATGGTGTTATACACACTTACAAATATATGAATTGCAATAAAAAATATAAATAAATTCATATGAAAGGAAACATTATAAAAGTACAGCTTTCTAATAAAGGAATGTATATCTTACCCCAGTAGTTGCCACAGGAAGTGGATTGGCTGTGTAAAGGCTTCTTTTTCCATCATAAACTGGTCTACGGTCTCCAAATATAGTTACTTTAAAATGTTGAACCATTGAGTCAACCACCTCCCTAAAGAAGGGAAAAAAATACATCCACATAACCCTCTGCAAGATGAAATACAAAAATATTAACTGAAATAATTTCTGGCACTGTTCAAAGCTGTCAAAATTCTAAAAGACATTCATACATGATAAGGATTTTGCTTTTAGAACCATAGCTTAGGATACCAAAGAGCCTGATTATTGGCAAAGGATGACATGCATTTCACAAAAGACAGACAAGAACGAATCTAGCAAAATTACTTAATCATTCCAGGATACATTTGACCTGCAAAACATTCTCCTTAGAAACTGATTTAAACTCTCTTTCACCATCTCTAAACACTCCCTAACATGTTCACCACTCTTTCTCAAAGAGTAAATGCTTTTTCCTTTGTGTTAAAATAGCACCCAGTATATATCTCTATTAGAACATTTAGTCTATTGTATTATAATTATTATATACTTCATTTCTACTAACTGCGCGCTTGAGAGCAGCAAACACACCCATATTCCTTGTTCTCCCCCTTCCTTACAATAGTATCTAGCCAGTAAAGATATTATGAAATCTCCATTTTTACCCAGGAAATATTTTGATCCAATATACTGACATAGAAAGTATTCAAGACTTATACATCAAAAAAAATTACAGACTACATACAGAATGATATCAAATATCCACAAATCAATATTTATTTTTGTACACACCTATATGTGAAAGCCAAAAAAAGATATCTGGAAGGATATATGTCCCAAATAGATATAGTGGTTACCTATTGGGAGGGAAGTGACAGGGTCCTAGGGTGACTTTTATTTTGTTTATATAACCTAAATAGAGAGAGTATGCTGTAATACGTTAATACACAGTACCGGTATAATTTAAGACAAATTTAAAAGATTCAAATTTAGCCCAATCAAGTGAGGAGGGTAGCATTTTCAGGAACAACAACAACAAAAAAAATCAAGCTGACCTGATACTAAGAGCAATTTTCTACATGGCACAGAGTTTCTATTTTTTTCTCCTTTTTCAATTTTATTTTACTGAAACTACTGAAATCAGATCAACTCTTTTCTAGAGTAAATTTTACAACAAAGATTTGATTCACCTTCCATTTGTGAGTTCAAAACAAATTTCAATGATTTTCTGCCATTTTAAGTTTTCTTTTGTGTCCATTATTACCAAGTCCAGTTTCTCAGGTAAAATTTTATAGATCTAATTTGTCAGGATGTTTTTACTATTTTGTCATTTTTTTACTCAACAGTAAACTGGTGTACTTTCAAGCTTACCATTTTCTGGCAACTCAAAACACTCTTAATGATGTGGGGATCAAAATGATGGAGGAGTTGAAATAGGAGTGCCAAAAACATCTCAGGGATAAAAAAACATCTTGTTTTGATGCCTAGCATACAGTATATCCTCAATAAATGTTCTAACAGTGAATAATCTACTTCAATGAAATGCTAGGCCCTCCAATGGAATTCTAAAGCTGAATTCAACATCTCTCTTCCAAGTTAATCCGGTTATCCACTGTTGTTACTCCTCTTTAATTAACGGTATCTTCACCTTCCCAGTTACCTAGTTTCAAAACCTGGTTCATCTCTTCACCCATTAGTTGCTCACTCCACATCTCTACAGTATTTCTTACACCAGTGTTTTACTTTTCCATTCCCAATTATCACAATCCTACATTAAGACCTTGTGTCCTAGTACCTGAATTATTTTAAGTTTCTTGTTTTTTATGTCCTTAGCTTTTTCTACTCCAACCCAATTTACACACCACTGCTAAGGAAGTATCCAAATCCTTCTTTTATTCCTCAGGTACAAAACAAGTTAATCATACTCCTCAGTTCGTGGCACATTATCATCATCTGTGTAAGATCTCTCTTCTAACTGACTGACTTCTTTCCTTCCATCTCCATTTCCTATCCCCGTTCCCCTTCCCAACAAGTTATTCCTTCTAATGTGTTTGATGAACATCCTTCTGTTTGTATGTATTCCTACCTCTACCCTCTGTATTAGATTTTAAAATTCTATCTGTGTTGCTGTGGTACACTTAGTTCATTGCTTCTTTTTTAAAAACTGTTTTTACATTTATTGTAAAAGATTCATCTGTGAAAACCCAAGTTATATACCATTTAAAAGTGACTTAGGGCCAAGTGAAGCAGCTTATGCCTGTAATCCTAACTTTGGGAGGCTGAGATAGGAGGATCACTTGAGACCAGGAGTTCAAGACCAGCCTGAGCAGTAGTGAGACCCTGTCTCTACAAAATATTTTTTATAAAGAGCCAGGCATAGTGGCGTGTGCCTGTAGTCCCAGCTACTGGGAGGTAGCAGGATGGCTTCAGCCTAGGAATTTGAGGCTGCAGTGAGATACGATCATGCCACTGTACTCTAGCCCAGGTGACAGAGTGAGACCCTGTCTCAAAATTTTTTAAAAAAAAGTGCTTTAGTTCATTGTTTCTGACTGGGGCAAAGTATTCCCTTTGTTGTCTATCCACTACCCCAGCAACACAGATTCAGTACCTTTAACTGTCAGCCACGAAAATCAATGCTACAATGAATTATCTCCTTGCATGTCCCCTTATGAACCTCTGTAAGAATTAATCTCTGGTTATATACCCAGAAATTGTTAGTTCAAAGCGAATTTTATCAATTAAATGATGAAGAACTGCCAAATTGCTCTCCACAATGGCTACCACTGATCTGTGCTCCTTGAAGTTTCTATTTCCCTATGTCCAGCCAAGATTTGGCATTATCCAGCTTTGCTTGCCTGCTTTATCTCTTTCTTTCTCTCTCCTTCCTTCCTTCTCTCCTTCCTTTCCTTTCTTTATATATATACATATACATACATATGTATGAAGAACAAATTTATTTCCTTACAGTTCTGGAGGCTGGGAAGTCTAAGTTCAAGATGCTAGCTGGTTCAGTGTCTGGTAAAGGTTCAGGATAGTGCTTTCTTGCTGCATCCTCCAGAGGGAAGGAACACTGTGTCCTTTACATGGTAGAAGAATAAAAAAGCTCCAGCTTTGCTTTCTAATTTTTGTTAGCCTCATGGGTATAAACTAAAAGCATGTTTTAATTTTGATTTATCTTATTACTAATGAATATGTGTCTGTGTTTCCTCTTTTGTGAATTCCCTGTTTGTTTTCTTTGCCCATCTTGCTACTGGGGTTCTAGTTTTCTTATCAAATTGAAGGTGTTCCTTATATATTCTAGATATGAATTCATTGACAGGTTTAGTTATTGCAAATATCTTCTCCCAAAATGTAATCTGTTAACAATATCCATGTATATATTGACCCAAAATCCATAATTTTATATAATCAAATTAATCATTTTTTTCACCTTATGGTTTCATGCTGTCAAGGTATTAAGAAATACTTTCCTAATACTAAGTCACAAAGATAAATTATGTTTTAAAAACTTTATAGTTTTATCTATATTATTTTGGTCATAAATCCATCTGAGGTTGTTCTTTATAAACATTAAGGACCCAATTTCATTTTTCTCCATATACTAAGCCAGTTTCCCTTTGCTGTCTATCCACTACGCCAGCAACACAGACTCAGTACCTTTAACTGTCAGCCACCAAAATCAATGCTACAATGAATTATCTACCACACCACCTACTAAACAGTCTACACTTAACCAGTCAATTTGTAATGACATTTTTATCTTACTAAGTTCTCGTATATGAATCGATCTAACTCTGAGTTCTCTATATTGTCCCAGTGGTTTATTTGTGTCTTCTTGTGCCAGTACCGTATGTTTTTGCTATTACCAGGGTGTTTTATTATGTTATAATATGAGGCAGGGCAAGTTCTGTACTTTTTCTAAGTTCACTTCAACACTGGAATAACTTTCCACCCTAGAAAACTATCAATACTACAAGGAAAGGACAATATATCTAGTGCCCTACATATAGTAAATAATCAATCAATATCTGTTGATTAAGAAACCTGCAAATGATACATACTAGAGAGACATGACTAGTATGCTAAAAACATAAATTAGTGTGTTGAAAGCTACAAACTACAACAATGAACTAAGTAAAAAGGAAACAATAAGAACTGTAACATCTAAACACTTATGTTTGAAAACTTCAACTGCAACAAGAACAAATTAGAGGATCTCAACTTACCCACTGCTCATGTAGAAAGGAGGCTTTAGGTGACTACAAGGCCAAAAAAGCTAACAGTATGGCATGGCTTCCCCAAAATTAAAAAACTAAGGTTGCATATATTGAAGTACCCAGATAATCCAGATAATAAGGCAGATGACTATCCCACATATATTGCACATGTTATTTCACATTTTGGAGCACTCTGTTCAATTTGGGACAAATTTAAGACCCTAAAAATTGAAACATAGCCAGAAGAAGGCAATCCTGATTGAAATTTATTTAATATGAGTAAAAATAAATCAAACTAAGAAATTTTAGTTGAACAGGAAAGGCTAAAAGGAAATTATAGAAGTCTATGGCTATTTTGATAGACTGTCATGTAAAAAATTGAGTAGAAAATCTGGTGGGCATGGTGGTATGCGCCTATAGTCACAGCTACTCAGGAGGATGGGGTGGGAGGACTGCTTTAAGGCCAGGAGTTCAAGTCTAGCCTGGGCAACACAGTGTGACCTGATCTCTAAAAACAACAACAACAACCTATCTTGTATGGGAGGATAGAACTAGGAAAAACAGTTGGAACAACCGACAGAGATAGATTTTGGGAAAAAAATTTCCAAACTTTTCTAACTGCTAGATTAAGGTGGATTACACTACTTCATAAAGTATCAGATTTCATCCTTGCTAGAACTGTTCAAAGAGCAGCTGTGTGACCAATTGTCAGAGAAGATATAAACCTAAGATTGAAATTAATAATCTCTGCAATCCCCTCTGACAGTAGAATTACAAAAATATCAAATAATGAAGCGCTGTCAATTTTATCATGGCATCAGATATAGAAATTCTTATGAATAATTATATTGATGTTTGATAATTTATTTCAGATCCTTAAGGAAATGGTATTAGAATTCTACAGTAGACTGGACAATTTTAACACTCAACTACTTTTAAGTTTTAGTTGCCAAAACCTATGCCACAAAGACAATCAGCTCTCATGAGGACCAACAGGTATTATTGTGTTTCTTCACTTTAACATTAATATGATGCAATTAATTGATATATTTAGAATTTTAGTAAAATTTTAGTGTGCAAGTAACAAACATTTTAGTAACAAAATGACAAATCCAGGGACTGCAAATTCTCCTTTTTTACGTCAAAGGATACTATGGCAAACGGTAGTTTATTAGAATCTTTATCAGGCAGACAAGTAAAACCAGAGGAAAAAATCTCCACAATAGTAATCTTTCTAGCCATCTACCTAGCTATAGCAGCAAAGGTGCCACTGTATTATGAAGAAAGTCTGAATTGAGAAACTGCCAAACTGAGAAACATTTAGAAAATGTGGTAACATAAGTACTGGAGAAGAAATAAGTAGACATGAGTGTTAGTACCACTCTGTCACTAAGTTGTTAAGAAAAGTATTCAACCTCTCCAACTTTAGTTTCTTCGGAATGATGGAAATGGAGACTGGGGGCAGGCGGGAGGTGAGACAAGAGAAGATGATGGGAGGTTCCTGGGTGGGTACAATGTTCATTGTTCCAGTGATGGATGCACTGATTTTACCACAGGCTCTAATTTTACCACAATGCACTACATCAGCATATCCAATGAATATATATAAACAAAAAATAAAATTTAAAAAAAGTGGGATGGTAGTGTCAGGAAGCAAATGGGATGTTAATCTGAAACTAACTGGGAAGGAAAAAGCAAATATGTATGATACTATTTTTATATAAAAATTTAAGCATAATCACCTCACAAATATACTTCAAGAATTATACTGAAGTCTTCCAATCAACAAACGAATACAGTACAATGCATTAATCAAAAACAGTAAACTAACACAAAAAAATGAATTCTAGTAATTAATAGAAACAGTTAAGTGAGTTTTCAGTAGATTGTTGTTATGGACACTAGTTCTTTTATTATAATGGGTGGGAATAGAATCTTTTTATTTTTTTATTTTTTTTTGAGACAGAGTCTCACTCTTTTGCCCAGGCTAGAGTGCTGTGGCGTCAGCCTAGCTCACAGCAACCTCAAACTTCCGGGCTCAAGAGATCCTTCTGCCTCAGCCTCCCGAGTAGCTGGGACTGCAGGCATGTGCCACCATGGCCGGCTAATTTTTTCTATGTTTTTAGTTGGCCAATTAATTTCTATTTTTAGTAGAGACGGGGTCTTGTTCTTGCTCAGGCTGGTTTCGAACTCCTGACCTTGAGCAATCCGCCCGCCTCAGCCTCCCAGAGTGCTAGTATTACAGGCGTGAGCCACCACGCCCGGCCCAGAAGGGAATCTTTTTAACTTTTATTCAGATGTACTTCTTTTTTTTTTTTTGAGACAGAGTCTCACTCTGTTGCCCGGGCTAGAGTGAGTGCCGTGGCGTCAGCCTAGCTTACAGCAACCTCAAATTCCTGGGCTCGAGCAATCCTTCTGCTTCAGCCTCCCGAGTAGCTGGGACTACAGGCATGAGCCACCATGCCCAGCTAATTTTTTCTATATGTTTTTAGTTGGCCAATTAATTTCTTTCTATTTTCAGTAGAGACGGGGTCTTGCTCTTGCTCAGGCTGGTTTCGAACTCCTGACCTTCAGGAATCCACCCGCCTCGGCCTCCCAGAGTGCTAGGATTACAGGCATGAGCCACTGCGCCTGGCCTCAAATGTACTTCCTTTAGCAAAATACTTATGTATATTGTTAAGCCAGTTTCTTAGCTTACAATAAGAAGTAAAACTATAATAACCAAAATACATGAAATATTTTAACTTATAAAATAATACTTAAGAAAGTAATTTGGGAAAGAAAATCTGAGTAAATGGGGATAAGAACTTCTAACCAATCTTTTTTTTTTTAGAAACAGAGTTTCACTCAGTTGCTCCGGCTACAGTACAGTGGCATCATCATAGCTCACAGCAACCTCAAACTCCTGGCCTCAAGCAATCCTCCTGCCTCAGCCTCCCAGAGTGCTAGGATTACAGGCATGAGCCACTGTGCCCAGCCAAAAACTTCTAACCAGTATTTAGTGCCTTCCTTTCACAAATAACTTTAGTCTGAGGAGGGAACAATTCCTGCAGAATTATATGATGCATTTTTTAGAACCTCAAGCTGGAATTTTAAAATCTTTAAGAACAACTGGCAAATTACTCTAAAAATGGAACCTACCTGAGTAGGTCTTCTAAAGGGCTACAGCCTACCTTACCACTCTTACTTCAACAACTACTTCCTACATTCCGGTACCAAGTCTTCTGACTCCATCATGCTCTGGTACACAGACTGTAAAGTAAAATTTAATAGTAATTTCAGTCAGTACCATTTTACCACCTGACTCATACAGCAGAAAAATGGTAAGAGAGGGAAACTGTAATGTAAAAAAGAGAAGAAATTATTTTTCTGTTAATTGTTACTACAAGCTCATAGATACCCACCTTCATATCATTTTTAGATATCTCTTAATTCTCTGCTCCCAAAAGGTAGAATGGAAAATATTATTCTGGTCCATAAAAGATGACATTGTGAACCAAAAGAAAAGTTTAAGGCTCACCACCCTCCCCCCCCCAGCTGACTGAATGGACTCCCTGGTGGCCAAAGGAATATCCTAAAACTAAATTGCCAGGAGGAACTGAGGTCAGACATACCTCATCATGCCTGATAGGCCTAAGGGTATGCAAGACAAACCTGCAGGTCATCAGTTTACACAATAAATCTATGTCCAGTGGCTTATCTCTGATAACAGATCCTTATGTTAAAACATCCCAAGCCTTTAGACAAAGCTTCATGTCTTTAACCAATTATAAGCCAAAGAATCTTTAAACCCACCTATAACCTGTAAGCCCCTGCTTCGAGATGGCCCACCTTTTTGGGCCAAGCCAATGTATGCCTCCTATGTATTGATTTATGACTTTACCTGTAACCCCTGTCTCCCTGAAATGTATAAAACCAAACTGTACCCCAGCCACACTGAGCCCACTTGCTCAAGGCTTCTTCGGAGTGGCTCCGGGTCATGTTCCTCAAGTTTGGCCCAGAATAAACTTCTTTCAAACATTTCAGAGTTTGGATTTTTCCATCCTCAACATGAAAGAATATTTTCCCCTCAAATCTATTCACATTAATTTAGTATCCACAGCTATAATACATTAATCTCTCACTATTGTATAGACAGAAAGAAGGAAGACTGCTAAGGTATAACAAAATGCCAAAATCATCCAGAGGTTTATAAAATACAACTGAAACAGATGGCAGTTTCTCCTTGCCTCCTTCCAATCTCTAATTTATCTTCATAACTCTGTGGAAAGTAGCAGAGAAGGTAGCCAATGAACATTCTTGTATGAAGATAAAGTTTAAGTTATGTAAATAGAGAAGGGATTGTATTTTAAATTTTTAATATTTTATAATATAAAATCCATAGTACACACCAGAGCATTTTATTATAAACTACCTTTGTAGTAATTTCACATGTGAGTTCTTTTTTTTCCAACTAGATTGTAAATTCCACAGAGGTGTAAACTCTTTTATAATCTTATATAACTACACCAATATTCACCAATAACTAACAGATTACTTTAGATTGAGAAAGAATTTTCAACTCAATCTGGTTTACACTAACAACTCTCCTCTAGAATACTTCTCTCTCAGAAGTGTCTTTTTTAGCCTTTACACTTTTGGCTTCTTTTAGCATTTGCCACTGTGATCAAACCTTGTTCCTTAAAAATCATGATCATTGCCTTGCCTTCCCTGAAATCGCTTCTACCTTGTCCTGGTCCTCCTGCCTTTCCAATCTCTCTGTGTCTTTGCTGGCAAACCTGAAATATTAATAATAGTATCCCAAAGATCTATTCTCAGTTCTCTCGATTCTACACTTTCCCAGCTTTTAACTATCACCTATATGCTGACAAGCAGCAAATCTTAAACTCCTTTTTGACTTATCTCCTGAGTTCTAGGCACTTACTTCCAATAATCTATTGAATTTCTCCATTCTGACATTTCTTATGCAATTCAACCTCTAAATACCCAAAACAGAATATAAAAGACCTGGTCCTTTCAGAATCTGTATTTCTGTTAAAGCCATAACCATCGCACAATAAAGGAACTACTAAACCATTCTTACAGCTTTCCTTTCCCTACACATCTAAAGTGTTCATTACATCTATGCCTTTCATTCATTACCACTGTCACCACTGTCCCCTAGAACACATTACTTCAAATCCAGAAAAATATGCACCAGAGGGTATTATGGAGTATGAGAAAAAAAAAATTAGAAGTATTTGTTTAATTTTCACCTAACAATTAGAAATTAAAATTTGCTAATATTCATAAATTTGGATTGACACTGGTACCCTCACTTAGTCCATGCCAGATGGTCAGGTGCAACACATGCTACACCAGGAATCCTGGGAGAATAACGGAAGTTCTGCAACACATAAGAGTTAACAGTGGAGCTCTCATTCATTCGTTGTCAGCATGCTGCAACTTACTGTAGTTTAAGTATGTGACACATTCAATCAGTTTAAATATATATATATTATTTCAAAATATTAAGGAAGTACAAATGTTTCTGTTACATGGATACCTTTTATAATGCATAAATCAGAGATTTTAGTGTGCCCATCACCTGAACAGTGTTCATTATACCTGATAGGTAAGTTGTTCTGTTTTGTTTTCCTCTACTGATAGGTAAGTTTTTACCCCTTCTCCTCCTCCCACCTTCCCCCTTCTTGATTTCCAGTGACCTTTACATCTCTTTGTGCCCATGTGTGCCCAATGATTAGCTCCCAGGTATTAGAGAGTACATGTGGTATTTGTTTTTGTATTCCTGAGATACTTCACTTAGGATAATGGTCTCCAGTTCCATCCAAGTTACTGCAAAAGGCATTATTTCATTC
Source organism: Lepilemur ruficaudatus (assembly GCA_963574885.1). Taxonomy (NCBI): domain Eukaryota; kingdom Metazoa; phylum Chordata; class Mammalia; order Primates; family Lepilemuridae; genus Lepilemur; species Lepilemur ruficaudatus. The sequence continues at coordinate 16,242 of CAUYRT010006991.1, forward strand.
GTTTTTATGGCTGAGTAGTACTCCATGGTGTGTGTGTATGTGTATATATACCACATTTTCTTATTCCACTCATGAATTGATGGTGACTTAGCTTGATTCCACATCTTTGCAATTATGAATTGTGCTGCAATAAACATTTGAGTGCAGTTGTCTTTTTGATGAAATGACTTCTTTTCTTTTGGGTAGGTATCCAGTAGTGGGATTGCTGGGTCAAATGGTAAGTTTACATTTATTTCTTTGAGGAATCTCCACACTGTTTTCCATAGAGGTTGTACTAATTTGCAGTCCCACCAACAGTGTATAAGCGTTCCTTTCTCTCTGCACACAAAACAGCAACTACTATTTTTTGACTTTTTATTAATGTCCACTCTGAGAGGGGTAAGGTGATATCTCACTGTGGTTTTAATGTGGCATCTCCCTGATGATTAGTGATGTTGAGCATTTCGTCAAATGTTTGTTGGCCATTTGTCTATCTTCTTTTGAAAAACTTCTGTTCATCTCTTTAGCTCATTATTTTAATGGGGTTGTTTTTTTCTTGCTGATCTGTATTTCAAAATTTTTTTCTCACCTTTAATTTTTCCAGTTATGTAATATGCTAGACATTATAATTAGATAATAGACATTATTTATTAGACAGTAGTACCTGTCTACAAATAACAATTTAAAAAATGTATGCAAATATATATTTATTTACTCTTGTGCACATGGTCAAATATATTTTAATTAATGGAAACGTATGCTCAATGGTTTGAAGACCACTGCTCAAGACTACTATGATAGCCTTCCAAATACTCTCCAGTCTTTCTTTTAATTCATTCTCCACACTGTAATCACTTACGGTTTTAAATACTGTAAGTATTTAAGATGTTCCCTGTTTGCTTAAAAATGTCCAGTGGCTCTCTACTATTTCTGAATTCACAAGCCTTAGCATAGATATAAGATTCTTCATAATCTATCCCCTGCTCACTTTTCAGACTCACCTCTAGCTATTCTATTTACACAGGCCAACTTGTTACACAAACATGCCATACCTTTGCTCATGGTCTCTCTATATGGACTATTCTTTCTCCTTGCCCAATGAACAAATGCTCTGCTCATGTATGTTATGTACCACATCTTCCCCCTTACCCAAAGGCAGCAATTATTACTTCTTCATCACAGTATACAACGCACATCTCATATAACTTGTTACTTCATACAGATTAGATTATAAAATCTTTAAAGAGGTCATGTCTTATCTACTTTGTTATATCCAGAACCTAGCACCGTGCCTAACACTCAACAGGGGCAAAGTAAATTAAATAGTTAATGAAAACATAGAGAAGATCCAAAAATGATCTTTAAGTTTTAAAGAGTTACTGTAGGATTTAGAATTATAATTCCAGTCAGGGTTCATAAATCTTTTAAATCTAGTACCAATAGCACATTACCTTGGCATTACCATATGATAAATTCAGATAATTGTTTTAAATTGGTTTAACTTAACCTAAGGAAAAAAAACTGAAGCAGACTAAAAGTAAACAAATCATGGTACCTTCAGAAAATGGAATATTACACAGCTGTTAGTATAATATAAATCTACACAAATTGATAGATGTTGGTAATAATACCTATTTACCAGTCCCTCCTGCTTACACGTTTATTTATTAAAAATATAATTGAATTTCTAATATACTATAGGAATATTAGCCAAAAGGCTAATTTCTACCAAGCATTTTATCTAGATGCTACTTTAAAAGAATTCTGAGATGTGAAATAATTATCATTTGTTAGCTTTCCTATCTTCCAAGTGCTTAACAAGAAAAATAAAACTTGTTTATTAGCTGACATATTTTGTATGTTATAGTTTCCCCAAGATATTTGAACACTCAAAACTACACCAACTGATTTTCACTGGCACTGTTTTCTGGGGTATGTCCTTTAAATCATTTTAATAAGTATACCCTTCTATAGAAATGACAACAAAAGGACAAGGAACAAAACAAAAAATAAGTTGGACATCATCAAAATTGAAAATGTTTGTGCTTCAAAGGATACCATCAAAGACAGTGAAGAGGCAACATGTAGAAAGAGAAAAAGTCTGCAAATCATATATCTGATAAGGGACTTTATCTAGAACATATAATGAACTTCTACAATACCAAATACAAAAAAGACAGATTTTAAAAATAAACAAAGGACCTAAATAGACATGTCTCCGAAGAAAATATACAAATGGACCATAATACATGAAAAGATGCTCAACATCACCAGTCATCAGGAAAATGCAAATCAAAATGACAATGAGGTACTACTTCATGCTCACTAGGATAGCTACAGTTAAAAAAAAAAAAGACAATAAATATTGGTGAGGATGTGGAGGAACTGGAATCTTCATACACTGCTACTGGGAATGTGGGAATATAAATGGTACAGTCATATTTGAAAAGAGTTAGGCAGTTTCTCAAAAGGTTAAACACAAAGTTACCAGGTGATTCCACTGCTAGGTATATACCCAAGAGAAATGAAAATGTATGTTCATACAAAAATCCTATACTTAATTTTTTTTTTTTTTTCCGAGACACAGTCTCACTCTGTTGCCCAGGCTAGAGTGCCGTGGCATCAGCCTAGCTCATGGCAATCTCAAACTCCTGGGCTCAAGCAATCCTCCTGCCTCAGCCTCCCGAGTAGCTGGGACTACAGGCATGTGCCACCATGCCCGGCTAATTTCTTTCTATTTTTAGTAGAGACGGGGTCTCCCTCTGGCTCAGGCTGGTTTCGAACTGCTGACCTCCAGCGATCCACCCGCCTCAGCCTCCCAGAGTGCTAGGATTACAGGCGTGAGCCACCGTGCCCATCCCTTATACTTAAATGTTTATAGCGGCATTATCCATAGTAGCCAAAAAGTGGAAACAACCCAAATGTCCATCAACTGATCAGTGGATAAAAAAATGTATTATATCCACACAATAGAATATTTTCCAGCAATAAAAAGGAATAATGTACAGTCATGCATTGTTTAACGATGGGGATATGTTCTGGAAAATGTGTTAAGTGGTTTTGTTGTTGTGCAAACATCACAGAGTGTACTCAGACAAACATAGATGGTATAGTCTACTACACACTTAAGCTATATGGTATAGCCTATTTCTTAAAGACTATGAACCTGTAAGCATGTTATGTACTGAATATGGTAGGCAACTGTAACACAGTTGTATTTGTGTATCTAAACATTAGAAAAGGTATAGTAACGATACAGTATTAAGGCTGGGCGCGGTGGCTCACGCCTGTAATCCTAGCATTCTGGGAGGCCAAGGCAGGCGGATTGTTTGAGCTCATGAGTTCGAGACCAGCCTGAGCAAGAACAAGACCCCATCTCTACCAAAAATAGAAAAAATTAGCTGGGCGTGGTGGCGCATGCCTGTAGTCCCAGCTACTCGGGAGGCTGAGGAAGAAGGATTGCTTGAGCCCAGGAGTTTGAGGTTGCTGTGAGCTAGGCTGACATCACAGCACTCTAACCAGGGCAACAGAGTGAGACTTTGTCTCCAAATAAAACCAATACAGTATTAAAATCTTATGAGATCACCATTTTACATGTGGTCTGTCACTGACTGAAACATCATTATGCAGCACATGATTATACAGTGATATATGCTACGACATGCATGAACCTTGAAAATATGCAAAGAGAAACAAGTCAGTCACAAAAAGGCACACAGTGTATGACTCCATTTTCATGAAATGTCCAGAACAGGCAAATCTATACAGGAAGTAAGTAGGTTAGCAGCTGGCAGGAGCTGTGGTGAGTGAGTCAATGGCAGTGACTGCTAATGAGTATGGGGTTTCTTTATGAGAAGATGAAATGTTCTAAAATTATTAATAGATTGTGGTGAAGGTTGTACATCATCTCTGTGAATATACTAAAAACCATTAATTTGTACATTTTAAATGGATTAATTATATAGTATATAAATTACATATGAATAAAGTTGTTATTTTAACAAAAGTATGTCCTTCTCTTAGCATATGGTCCAACTATAATACTATGCCAATGATATTCCTAATAAAAGCAGAAGAAGAGTTCCTTAAAACACTGCTGTTCTGAAATTTCCATTTAAAACTGCAGTCCCCAAGCCCCTAGGCCCCAATCCCCTTACTGGTCTGTGGCCTATTAGGAACTGGGCTGCACAGCAGGAGGTAAGCAGGTCAGAGTGAGGGAAGCTTCATCTTCATTTACAGCTGCTCCCCATCACGTGCTCACGGCCTGAGCTCTACCTCCTGTCAGATCAGTCACTGTCTCCCATCACCCCCAGATGGGACCATCTCGTTGCAGGAAAATAAGCTCAGGGCTCCCACTGATTCTGCATTATGGTGAGTTGTATAATTATTTCATTATGTATTACAATGTAATAACAATAGAAATTAAGTGTACAATAAATGTAATGCACTTGAATCATCCCAAAACCATCCATGTCCACCCCCATCTGTAGAAAAATTGTCTTCCATGAAACCGGTCCCCAGTGCCAAAAAGGTTGGGGACTGCTGATTTAAAATGCCAAAATGGGCCGGGCGCAGTGGCTCATGCCTGTAATCCTAGCACTCTGGGAGGCCGAGGTGGGTGGATTGCTCAAGGTCAGGAGTTCGAAACCAGCCTGAGCAAGAGTAAGACCCTGTCTCTACTAAAAATAGAAAGAAATTAATTGGACAACTAAAAATACATAGAAAAAAAATCAGCTGGGCATGGTGGTGCATGCCTGCAGTCCTAGCTACTCGGGAGGCTGAGGCAGAAGGATTGCTTGAGCCCAGGAGTTTGAGGTTGCTGTGAGCTAGGCTGATGCCATGGCACTCTAACCCGGGCAACAGAGTGAGACTCTGTCTCAAAAAAAATAAAATAAAATAAAACAAAATGCCAAAATGATATCAATGTAGATCTACTTTTTCCTTCTAAAATTCAATTATCAGTGTATCACATTCATATGCTATATGCACAAATATTTGGTAGCATTGTTATTAACTGTAATAGAATAGTAACAGTAACAATGGTACAATGATAAGATAATGTTTAATTTGTAAAAGAAAACTGAACCAAAAAAATTCAACCACAATCTACTACCAACTATTTCAATTCCTTCAAATTTTAAATGTTTAAAATAGATCTTGCAGTTATAATCATGTTGCATATACAACTTTTCACATATATCTATTCCACTATTTAATAGTTTTGAATAAATACATACAGTCTATTCAAGGTTTATCCTCATGTATATTTAGTAATTGGACAAACTAGCATAAAACCTCAAGTTATAAGTTATAGAATTTATACTTTAGGTTATAATATTTCTAAAAATATTTGGTTTTTACTTATTGAGGCCATGCACTTATTTTTGAAAAGCTAGTACCATTTTAAGACTGCTTAACAAACATACTCTTTCACTAAAGAGTATTTCAATCAAAATCATTTAATTAAAAAAAAAAAGGAAGGAAAGAACCCACCTTCCCATAAAAAAAAGGGGAGAGGAAAAGGACAAAAAACAACAACAGAAAAAAAATCTAAAGAATAAATTTGTAGAGAAATTGACTCACAAAATGATTCGTAAGCATTTCCTGAATATTTTGTCTAAGAAAACCCCTCTGACTAAAGTGGAAACTTGTTTGGCTATAATACATCATTCTACTATTATGATTAATTCCTTAGTGCCAAATATTTGTTCATGTGGTATATGACATGAGAAATCTCGCATGCACTGATTTAAGTACTGAAAAACAAGTCACTTAGAAGAGAATCACTATGACTTTATAGAAGGTAACAACAAAAATCTTTACATTAATAAGAAAAAAAACTGTCATAATTTTAACCATTTTAGAAAAGTTAAATTAGACATAACTGAACTGCATTTTGGCCCTTAACTGTTTTGCTAATATTGAAAAGGAATTGTTAAGTTCTTTCTATTTCCTTCTAACTTCTACAATTCCAGTTGTTGAAGTGTGAGGACTAAATCACCAATTCCAGTAAGCCACTAATAATTTTATCTGACTAATCATGTAATAATATTGTAAAAACTGAAGACAAAAGAAGTCTGTTGAAGAAAATAAAGGAAATAAGTTTTGCAGATGTTGTCATGACATTAAATCAAGACAATATTATTAACAAAGTATAAAGTTGATTTATGTTATTTTTAGAATACCAAAGAGGTCCTATAGTTCCTACCAAAACTCAAATAAAAGGTATATGATAAAAATTTTCCATTTGGAAACATCTAAATTACAGATCAAATTATTTATACTGGCGAATAATGTAACAAGAACAATCTAAAGATGAAATGTAATTAGGGATGTCAAAAGGATAAGTTAAAGCCAAAAGGTACCACGCTAATTTATTACATATATTTTTCTCCCAAAAGTAATCAATATATTGAGCATCTACATCTGAAACTATGTTATACAGCTTCATAAACACATATATAATATACAAATTCTCCTTTATCCCTGCCACCCCATACCAAAAGACAAAACAAAAATATTAGGTAGGAGAAAGAACAAATCTAATAAACAATTCTGTTCTTTTTACCTTAATATTACTGCTACTGCATCAGTTCCTCATAACTCACCTCGAATACTAAAAAAAGCCTCTCAATTGACATCCCTCAAGCCCCAAGTTTCGATTCTCCACTATTCCCTCAATTCCAACCCATTTTTGTCTTCAAATGACTTTGTTTTCCTAACACTGTCATCATATAATTCTCCTATTCAATACTATAATAATTCTCCACTATATACTGCTAAGCGTAAAAGTGATTCTTTTGGGCGGGGTAAGCAAAAGAGGGCAAGGTGAATAGGGAATCCAACTCCAAAATATCTGCCTTAGACATTCTATCAGTTAAGAGATTTACTGAGATTAATAAATGCCTATTTATTTATTTTTTTTAGAGATGGAGTCTTGTTATGTTGCCCAGGCAGGTGTCCAGTGGCCATTCACAGGTGTGATCATCATAAACTACAGCCCAGAACTCCTGGACTCAAGTAATCCTCTTCCTTCAGCTCCCCCAGTAGCTGGGACTATAGGTACATGCCACTGCACTTGGCTAATAAATGCATTCTTTAGATGTAAACATCTACCAGAAGGGTCAGGATTATCCTTCATTCAAATTTATACATTAAGAACTCAGTTTTGAAAAACAACAAAAAGGGAATGCGAATGAGAGTGCATCATGAGTCAATTAAGTTGCTGTAAATGGATGATGGCTAACACAAAGAAAGACACAAAGGAGAGCGGAGGGAGACCAAGACAGATCATAGGAGATATGAGTAGGGCATTGAAAATCCATATCCAGGTAAACATAGTCCTCTATAATATCTAGTTCTCTTTGTTTTCCCCCACCAACACACTAAGCCCATTTTACTTTCATAAGCATTTCATTCACTCTATTGAATATTATGTGCCAATCATTGAGCTAAGATCAGTGCTACAAAGATGACGATGATAAAGAACATTATTTTTTATAAAAGGGTTATACTGGGGAAAGGGAGGAACAACAAATAATCACAATGTACTAAAAATACCGTAACAGGGCCAGACCTGGTGCTCACACCTGTAATCCTAGCACTTTGGTAGGCCCAATCAAGAGGATTACTTGAGGCCAGGAGCTCAAGACCAGCCTGGGCAACATAGCAAGACTTCATCTCTACAAAAAAGAAAAATTAGCCAGGCGTGGCACATGCCTATAGTGCAGCTACCCAGGAGGCTGAGGTGGGAGGATCACCTGAGCTCAGGAGTTGGGGGTTACAGTGAGCTATGATCATGCTATTGCACTCTGGCTCAGCCTGGGTCACAGAGTGAGACCCTGTCTCTAAAACAAAAACAAAAACAAAACCACCATAACAGAAGGGTACACCAAGAACTACAAGGTCATAGAAGAATAAACTACCACTTGACTGCGGAGTTCAAAAAGTTTGTCTTGAAAAATAACAGGAGTTGGTCAGGTAGACAAGGGCACAAAGGGTAATCCAGGTAAGAATCACAGAATATGGAAAAGGATATTGGCTACCGCGAAACTAAGAAGGGTATGCTATACTAAATTTGGGGTGTTATTCTGTAGGCAGTGGGGAGCTTATTAAATTTTTAAAGCAGAAGAGTGACATAATCAGATTTCTTGTTTAGAAAGAAAACTATGCCATTAGTGTGGATAATTAGAATGGAGAGAAACAGATGGTAGGGGAGACCAATTAGAAGATTGTTACAATAGTCTGGATAAGAAATAAGGGTGTGAAACCAAGGTGGTAGCAGTGTGGATGGAAGGTGACTATCAAGAGGAGGGAAAGGAAATGGAAGGTCTAGCTTGGGAGTTTAGGTAAAGAAAAAGAATACAGTAGTATGAGCAAAGTGTGGGGATGGAGATTGAGAGAAAGAGTTGTTGTGACTTGTGATTGAAGCAGTTTAGGGGCATTCAGGTGTCAGTCTGAAGTTTAGAAAAGAGCTATAGCAACATTAGGAGTCATCTACTCATAGATGGTAGTTTAATGTAGTAATGTAGTACCTGACTAGAACTTAAGGCTGGCTTAGGCTCAATATATCTGGTTCTTCTCAACCATTCTACTTTTGTTATTGCTGCCCCTCCTTAAAAAAAAAAGGCATTCTTTATTACTGCAGCTAACCAAAATTCTACCAATTATTTTAGATTAACTGAATTCCTTTTCTTCTTCTTTTACAAAATATTTCCTAATGACTACCAAGTCAAGATTCTGGAGTTCTGGTTTCACCTTTGCTACTAGAAATGTGTTCTTGAGTAAGTCCCTTAACCTTTCTGGATTTCAGCTATTTAAAAAAAGAGTATTGCATTAGCTAACTTCTTAAGAGCTTCCTTCCGACTGTAATACTCCACAACTCTTCCTGACCTCACAAAGAACTCTGCATTACATGTTAATTATTTAATATAATATTCATATATAGGTATTGTTATTTTTAACACGTTACACAAAGTCTCTCAGTGCTCATTCGCTTTCAGGTATAACAGAAATACTAACAATTAGGATGACAAGCCCAAGAAAAAGACAGCAGACTTTCCTATTTCTTACATGTCTTATCTCCTTTACCAAATTACAAATTTCTTTTTTTTTTTTTTTTGAGATAGAGTCTCACTCTGTTGCCTGGGCTAGAGTGCAGTGGCGTCAGCCTAGCTCACAGCAACCTCAAACTCCTGGGCTCAAGCGATCCTCCTGCCTCAGCCTCCCAAGTAGCTAGGACTACAAGCATGCACCACCATGTCCGGC
>CAUYRT010006992.1:0-59576 GCA_963574885.1 Lepilemur ruficaudatus
AAATCCTCTAAAACTGATTTATGTGATTAACTGTACATCTTGGTAAATTCACTAATAATCATTTAATTGTACACTTAAAATGGAGTAAAGGCATGATATGTAAAGTATACTTCAATAAAATGTTGAATTTGGAAAAAAAAATTAGTGAACTAGAGAACATTTCCAAAAAGAGGAGTGACATCATTGAGAATTGCTCAATTTTAGTTGGGAGGTGTACTGGAAGGAAGGAGGGATTTTTGTAGTAAGAAAGCAATCAAATGAAAATGCCTTTCTATCAGTTGGAAATGGGAAACAGGAGCTTGGATGAAAGGATGGTTCTGGGTATGTAATATGGGCAGAAGAGAGATTGCTCAGTAATTTGGAAGAAATAAATCGAAGTCAGACATTGAGAAATCATGGACCAGGAAGGGCACAACTTCCTTGGAACTTGGAAGGAAGGGTGACATGAAGGGTGTAAATGAGATGTAGGAGTCACTGTGGTCATTGTGGAGCCTCATGGGGAAGTAGCCTCCATCTACTGTTTGAGGTCATAGATGATTTGTTGAGAATGTGAGACAGGAAATAAGCTACCAGTTGCATTTATGTTGTTGGTTGTTACATGTACTTGACAGTTGGATGAGCATGTATTATACATTTTCTTATATAATTTAGCCCACTTCACAGTTTCAATTTTCTTATGTAATTTGAAACCACTCCACCAGCCCTGATGACTTTATTGGCTTTCTAAATAGGGGAGAACGGCTTTCACTACTTTCTTCAAGATGTAGTAGTGAGCAACTTTGTAGTACGTATGTACTCTTCTTAGCAGCAATTTATTTCCCTGCAAGATGATATATTCTAGTGAAACAGCACAACTAAGAAGGACTAAAAATGCCGCAGGCTATTTGGATATAAGGAAATTTTCCCCAACTTGGACCACAGTTTTTTTTTTTTTTTTTTCTACAAGAATTCTAATGTGCTGCTCTGGCTCCAGTAGTGTTATGTGTTTTAGTAACCCTTGATCATTGCTTAGTGGAGATACGTGTTAAAGAATAGTTTGCTAAAAAGTACAACTTTGTAAATGAATTTTGGTTTCCTATTCTTTTCTATTATACAATCTGAATTGTATTTTAAGGGGGTAGGTATCTGTCTTCTGGGTGTTTAAGATAACTTTTGTTAAAACAAGAGCAATTAAACTGTTAATAGTTGTTCACACTTTACAAAAATGTAACTTAATAATGCCTTATAATCAGCAGTTGCAACTTCTTTGATTTAGAGCTAGGATACTTATTGGAAATCACAATTTATAAAACCAATATTTATAGGGCCATAGGCATAATTCATACAAGAAGGCAGAAGAGGTTCATTTTAGGTGGTGACAGCATAGTAGATATACTGTGGTAGGAGCAGATTGGCAGTATAAATCTGAATTCTGTCATTTCAGTGGGTGAGTAATGATTTAATCAAACTCTTTGCAAATTAGGGTAAAAGCAATAGGTAGCTGCACAATACTAAATACTACAGCATTAATTAAAAGGTCTGAATGTTTTGCATTAGCATAGCTTTGAATAAAAAATTGAAATGTGCACCTTTTGCATGTAAAGATGCCACTTCAGAATCATAGTCTAATATGTGTCATATGGATGTGTACACACTTTCCTACCCAGTATCTCTGGTGCCCACTAACTTGTATTTGGGAGAGCCTGAGGAAAGGAAGTTACTGAGCAACTTGCAACCTTACTCTCATTTTTAAATTGGGTTTAAGTTTTCCCAATTTTAGGGGCAAACATTAAGCAAGTTGAATGTATTTATGGATGTGTATAAGAGCTTGTGGCTGAATCCTAAGTGTTTGTGCACTCACCCCATCTGTTGGCCATTAGAATCTTTCACTCAAGAGAGCCATTCAAGAAGGGTTCATATTAACAGTAATTTGAAAGCAGAAAGAAATAGCTCAGAAGTAGAGTAGGTTCAGTACAAAAATAATTAATATTTTGTTTTCAAATTTGTGATTTTGAAATTAAAAATAATATTTAATACTCACACAAGTTCATTCGTGGCTTTCAAGTAGCTTTTGTTGAGATTATTTTAATTAAAATTTAGGCACTGAGGTCTGCAGCATAAGGTATAATTACTGAACAAGACATTTTTAAGTATATCTATTTCCTGCATCAGGTTTACCAGTCAGGCATCTTGGTTATTGGTGTTTATGGATTGGTACACTATAACCAGCACTTTAAGCTCCTCACAAATAAGTAGGCAATATAGATAACTTAGAAGTAAGAGTTGAAATCTCCAAATATGTGGTACATTTAAGTCACACTACAGGTTGTTTTATGGTACAGTGTTGTCTGATATCATGATTTCTCTGTATACTGACAGGTGTTAGATGAGAAGCAGAAAATAAGGTATAAAAGAAAAAACATAGTCAATAAGACTTTAGGGTATTTAAAAATTCATGGTGAGGAAATGAGAAGCGTCCTGAATAACTTCTTTTGCCTCTTGTCTCCATATGGTCACTGAAGGGGCTTGAGGTACCCTGTGCCATCGATTCTCACTGCATGTGGTTAGACATACTTGACAATAGTTGCCAATAGTGTTTTACTTCATAATCTCCTAAGGACTGCTCTGACTCATATCTCCTTGTTAATCTTTCATCTAAGGAGCAAAAGGTGAAAAGCCCTGCTTATTTGATTTGAGATGCTGTCCTGCATTATTTTTTATTTATTTTATTTTTTTCCTTTATTGAAGTGTAATTTACATATCATGTCTTTACTCCATTTTAAGTGTACAATTAAATGGTTATTAGTAAATTTACCAAGTTGTACTGCTATTCACACGAATCAGTTTTAGAGGATTTCCTCCCCCTATTGAAAAAAAGCCCTATTTTTCAGTAGATTAAAGCCTTGTCATTTTAAGTAGGTAGAGCCTTTCCTAAAGCAGGTAGACATTTTCAAGGTCAGTCATGTGAGAAAGTTGCAGACCATTAATTTGAACCCAGAAAGTTAACCAGAGTTAACTAGATAGGAAAAGGAACTTTATGCTCTTGCTAATACTTTCCTTGGGATAGGATATTTAGGTTGCTAGATATAACTGGGCATTTTGGGCAGGTTAGAATCTGAATAGGGAGGCAGTCATGTACTGAACTTTTAACTGAAAACAGGTAAACTATAGGTTAGATTATCTAGTTCTATGACATTCGATGTTGACTTCCTTTGTATTATATCCAAATATTTAGTTACCCTGTTTTTAAATATTTCTGCCTTGCCTTGGCTGTTTTCTAGGGATTTAAGAGAAGAGACATTTACCTTTTCTTGAAGCAGGGTATTAAAATCAGAGCGGTGCCAATATTCTGTCTTTTGAAACCACGATTAGTGAGATGCCCAAAGGGGAAGACGAATCTCAGGGGGCAAGAATAAGGCTATCAGAGGCCTTGCTGATTTTCCAGTGAAAAACTTTAGAGGATCCTGGCTTTATTTTCTTAAGGATTATGGCAATTTTTCTCTCCAAAAGTATAAATTTCTTTTATGATATAAAAAAATTCTTTTCGATTACATTGCTAGAGAAGAGTACAATTAGGTGAGATGTGAGATGACTTTTGCTTTACTTTTCTAACTTGTTTACTTGTTAGACAAGTAAGCAAAGTTCAGCCTCCAAACTTTAGAACAGGGTAGAATTGTTAACATGAGCACATTAGCGTGTTGATGTTCTTTTTGCCTTAATCTGTGTGCACATTTAACATTCAGAAACATATAGTAAATGTTGACCATTGAATTCTCTCTCTTTTTCTCTTTGTGTGTGTGTATAAAAAATCTCCATGTTACCTAGGTCTACAGTTAGATGAAACATACAGAATCAAACACAGAGATATCTCTTATGTTCAGTGTTAGTCATACAGCTTAACATCTAGTGGGGTGGTTGAATGAATGTAGTCAGAATAAGATGGATTTCCTTGAAAATAAAGATATTTTTCTAATGCCCTTAATTTACTTATCTCCAACCTAAACTTAAAAGTAGTGCTCTCAGTACAAATAACCACTTTAGTAGAGGTTTTTGATGATGCTGTTATAATGTTAAAAATAAAATATTTAAAAATTGGAATTTGATTTGCTTAGGTATTTCCCTTTAATAGAAAATGTCCTCTAGAACAAATGAAAACACTCTTTTATGTCCTCCTCCATGTTATAGGTGGAACTTTTGGTACGACTCCTAGCCAAATGAGTGTATCTCTTTTTGACTTGTACTGGCCAAAATGTCTCTAGTCCAGTTGATCTAGATGGGCTAGTTTTGTGTGACCTTGTGTAAAGGCCACTAAATGCCTATGTTCTTATTGTTTTCCATTGATAATTACCGTTACATAGTTATATATTTTAAAAATCCTTTTTTTGCTAGTGTTATCTATCTTTCTGAAAAAGCTGTTTATGAACTTTGGAGTTAAAGATTAAAATCCTAGCTATAATTTCTCTGTGTCTTAGGTTTTGTTTGTTTTGTTTTTGGTAATAGAGGGAGAATACTTCCTTTATATATTTGTAGTGATTAAAAGGATATGTATGTAAAATACCTCATGCAATACCTAGCACACAGACATTTGTATATTAGTTCTTTCCTCCCCATTTCCTTGTCAGAAACAATGTTAGTTTCTTTGCTACATTCTTTGATAAGTGATCTATGCTAAAATTCGTATTTTAATTAATTTAGTATTTTAAAGCTTTTACCTATAGCTAATGCTATAGGGTTCATAAATACAGTTTTTTATTTTTTAAGACTTTATTGTTTTGGAATAGTTTTAAGTTCACAGCAAAATTGAAAGAAGGGCACAGAGATTCCCACATACTTTGCCCCACACATGCACAGCCTCCTCCGTTATCAACATCCCACACCAGAGGGGTGCATTTGTTACAGTGGATGAACCTGCATTGACACATCATCACCCAGAGTCCATAGTTTATATGAGGGTTCAGTCTTGGTGTTTGTAAATTCCACGGCTTTGGACAAATGTATAATGTATTTACCATTGTACTATCATGCAGAGTATTTTCCCTGCCCTAGAAATCCTTGTGCTTTTTAAAAATGGGTCCAAATAAAGGTTGAAGGTAGACATATTTAGAGGCCTGGTAAAAGTCTGGGCTACTGAATTTTCTTTTGTACTTTATAGGCCTAACCAGTTAATTATTTGTAAGCCTTTAGGACCTAAAGGAGCCTAGAATGTTGCATATTTTGCCCAGACTGAGACTGGCTGCAAACGGACAGTTTTGAAGTCCTTATAATTGTTCTTGAGCTTTCAAAGAACATTGTCAAATATCTGTGCCAGAATATTAGGCACTCATAAGGAGGGTGCAACCTAGGTCCCTTGTACGTGCAGTTTACAGTAGGGTTTGCACTTCTATGAGAGTCTAATGCTGCCGCTGATCTGACAGGAAGTGGAGCTCAGGTGGTGATACAAGTGACGGGGAGCGGCTGTAAATACAGATGAAGCTTTGCTTGCTCACTCGCAGCTCACCTCCTATTGTGCAGCCCGATTCCTAACAGGCCAAGGACAGGTACTAGTCCGTGGCCCAGTGGTTGGGCACCATGGTTATAGAGTATTAGTCATGTATGCCAAATGAATACTTTAAAATGTTTTCTAGGCTTTTATGATACATATATTTCACTTCATTTTAATTATTGTCTTCCTTAATTGCTTACACCTGAAAAACTTTGAGGACAATTTTACTGGTCATTCCCATTTTCTGATGCTTTTTACCCTAGTTATAAATGAATGAAGCACATTTTAAAAGCAACCTTTTCCTCTCATTATTCTGCTAAGAGACTAAATGCCCAGCTATTCCTTTATTTCTTTGGATTTAAAGAAATTTCATTTGCTGCTTTGAACTCTTTATTTTTCTGTTGGATTTTTATTTCTTTTCCACCCCTGCCTAACAAAGTACTTAAGTAGTTTTGCTATTGGTGATTCTGCTCACACCTGAACACTATAAATAGTCTGTTCTGTCGATTTTTTTATTTAAGCAAAGTGTAACCCTTTCCTTTATTCTTCCTTGACTACTTTGGACTCCGTCATTTCTAGATATTTGAAGTCTAGCTTATTTGTGTCTTTCAAGGGTCTTTTAGGAAATGCTGTACTCCATAAATGAGCATCCAATCTTGGATGGCAGAGATGTTGTACCCAGTGAGCACCTTTCTCACTCCAGGCTTCAGGTCACTGGGGCTGCTTCTCACAGCTGGCACCACTGGGCTTGTGATAGGTACTTACCGCTTGAAAGTTACAATCAGTACCAGACTTCTCTTTCTCTTTGGAATACACTGGAAAACACACAATTCCAATGCACTCAGAAAATAGTTTTAGAGAACCTTGCAAGTAAAAACAATCTGATTCAAAATGTCAACTAATTAAGTAATTGACTTCCTGTTGAATATTCACTATACCAGGAGCAATGAAGTTTCACTTAAATTTACTTCATACTTCCTTGACTATTTAGCTACTTTATTTACTTAGAATTTAATAGTTGTGAAGGTTTTCTCCAGGAGTGGCTGTGGGTGAGAAGTATCTTTAAGAGAGTTGTAGACTAGGCAGTTCTTTCTGCTACTCAGAAGAGAGGCCTGGGCTATAGAAAGCTATGGTAGCATCATCAGCGTATGGCTGATAATTGAAACCTTGGGAATGAATGATGGCACAGAGGAGAGGGGGGAAAGAAGGGGAAAAAAGCCCAAAACAAGGTCTTTACAGACTCTAATAGTTAACAAAATAATTGGCCCAGCCTGGTATTTATATTAATGGATTTATTCCTTAAAATTTCAGTGTATCAGTGTATTCAGAATATCAGTGTGAGAGATGGGATCTAGAAACTACAGCTTCAGTATTGATAGATTTTTTTCATTTTAATCAGATTTGAACTCAAGAAAGAAGATATCTTTAAGGAAAAGATACATTAGTACATCTTGTTCTTTGGTTATGATTTTTGTTTTCATGTACTTAGTTTTTAATTTGTTTTTGATCTTTTTATGGAGCAAGACTGAAAAAAAAAAACAAGACAAATGGCTTGTATTGACATTTTATTTGCTGGTTTGAGGTTGATTGGTTGTTTTGTATGGAAAGAAACCTGGTGAATGTTTTACATTACTGGAGTTTGGAAGACATAGTCCTAAAATATACAGTTTAAACTTAAACATACAGTTTAAATTACAGTTTATACTTAAAAATGTAGCTTCCCATATAAGCAGGCTTATTTTCTGAACTTCCAGTATTTATTTTACTTCACTTAGAAGGTGGGTTTTATGTGATAGAATTATTATTTTTATTTATAAAACCTTGCCTAATCTTCTACATCGTTATCATTTAATAGTTGTCAGTCATGTCAAAGAGTTGACTTGCCAGTCATTAATATACTCCAAAGTCCTTATCTTCAGCTAAAACCTTTTATTATTTGTATCACACTATATGCAGGCCCTGAGTTGATCACTGCTGCGATTTGTACACTGTGCTAGAATTAGGGAACAAGAGCACAAAACTTAATCCTGGCTCCAGCTGAGCACCTGCCCCTAGATCAATCCTGCATCTGGTTGTGAAGATTAACTAAGACAACATGGATGTAGGTTCCATTTGCGGGGTGGAACTGTGGCAGCAGGGGTATTCTTTTTACCAGTGTGAGTGACCTTTCCTCTTGCTCTGTGTGTTTCCAGTTTACATTTGGGTATAGTCAGCTGAAATGACTGGCCAGAGGTTATGGCTCATTTTGCCAAAGTCTTCCTTTAACCCTATTTTTGTTACATTGCTCTGTCTTTTGAAACTCCTTTTGTTTAGTTTAAACAAACAAAAAGATTTAGTGGCCTCCCATAGAATTTAGCAATTGTATGTTTATTAATCAACACTCTCTCATATCTCAAATATTCATTATCTTTCAGAATCAGCATAATTCACTAGCAAGCTTGTATTTTTATGACATTGCTTCAAGTTTTGGGGAATTTCGTTGAAATTGCATAAATTCCCAATAAATCTTGAGTCACTTGAGAAAATTGCACTTTAGCCCTTGATTAAAAAATCTCTAGAAGAAATTCGTTTGGTTTTGCATAACAAAATTCCTTTCAGTAAGTGTTTAGTGAGGCTAAAGAATCTGACACATCTGCTTAGTGATATATATATATATATATATATATATATATATCAGTATCTATAAGATACTAGGACTTCTAAATTTTACTTATACATTTATTCTCCTTCAAAAAAAATGTGTAAGGTAAGGACTTTTGCTCTTATAAAAAGAATACTTCTGCCTACATTTCTCCTTCACAACTGGAATAATCTCTTACATGAACCACCAGGCTTCCCTTACTTTTATTTTACAAAGATTTATGCCTATTAAATTGTAAGTTCCCATAAGATCTGAGACTCTGGCTAACTCATTATCGAGTGTTCCATACCTATAGGAGTGTTTTGTCAATAGGAGATGCTCAGTAGATATTTAATAGTTGAATTGATTGTTCAGTTTTAATGTATCTTCAATAGATGATGAGAACCTGGAGAAGAAGTGTTAATAATAGCGGCATCCTCTTTGTACTTTGAAGCTACACCTAGGAAAAAATATGATGGGCAACAATTTATTCCTAATTTGCACATCCAAAGAAACTTCAGATTTGGTCTAGTACAATGTTATAGTAAGGGTCACATGCACAATCAAACTTAGACTAAGAGTTGTAAGTGTCCTGAAATGTCATCCATTTCAGCTGTCCATCCAATGCTTGAGTCCCTTCTGTAGCAGTGATTTTCAATCTTGGCTGAATATTAGAATGACTTGAGGAGGTTTAAAAATCCCAGTGCTCAGGCCTCATTCCCGTCTGATTCTATAAGAATCTCCAGGAGTGAGACCTAAGCATTGATATTTTTTAAAGCTCTGGAGGTGATTCCACTGTGCATGCAGCCAGGGTTGAAAACTATTATTCTATAAAATTCCTATAATATTTTTTTCAATCTGATTGAACTCCTCCAGAAATAAGCACCTCATTACCAACTTACACTTGTGTTTAGTCCATTTATTCAAATAATAACAATTATAAGAGTGTTTAAATTATAAACTGGTTAAATACATAACACAAATCAAGCTCACCATTTTAATACTCAGTTGTTAACACTGAAAAGAGATGTTTAAATTTGAATTATCTTTGAAATGGTATTGTAGCACTTTTGAATGACTTTCAAAAGGCTGATCATAAAAATTACTTAAGTCATTTTCAAATTGTACTTTAGCAGCAATCAAGTTATTTGGTGTGACTCAGATGTTCATTCTGCTCTATGCTGGAGTATTATAATCACTGCATTTTCTGGGATGTGGGGAAGCAGAAAAGTGATAAGCAGATTATTTTTGTTTTTACCTATACCTTACTGGTTTGACTTACACTGTTTAAAGTTAAAAGTTATGTGGGCCCTTTTAGAAATGTGCTCACTTCTTAGGAAAGTAATGTACCATGTAGGAAGCTTCAAATATATTGAAAGAATTGAGGGGAATAGGGAAGGTTTGGTTTTATAAAGTTCTTTTATGTTAGAGTAGAAATCTTAGAGACAGCTCTATGTGACCATACATACACACGCAAGCAAACCTGTATTATTGCTTAGGAACTTAACTGTCCTGAAAGCATCCACCTATATGTGAATTCTTTTGAGCACCTTTGCATTTCCTTTGGTTCTTTAATGGGATCTGGCTACTAAAAGTCAGTATATAATATCACTTATATAATATCACTGTTAAATAGTTAAGTAGTTCCTGAGTCAGAAAAAGCTGGGCTTGAGTTTTACCTCCATTTCTCCTCATGGTGTGGCCTAAGGCTAATTATTAATTTATCTAAGCCTCAGTTTCCTTAACTGTACAGTGAAGATAAAGCCATATGTTTTGTATGGGTGCTATGAGGATTCATAGTGATAATGCATATAGAACCTCACAATAGCCCCTGAGTTATAGGAAAGGCTCATGAACTTAAATTTTATACTGCATTAGTATATCAGCATTGCTGGGAAGATTACAATGATTATTTAAAAAAGATGTTTTAAGGCAGTAGTAGGATAAAATCCTAAAGCTAGTTCTGTAGAGAACATCATCTTTACTCTTCTTTATTAAAAACTATTCTGAAACATGATCTTGGATTGTGCCTTTACAAAACTGTGTTTCCTATTGGAAATCCTAATGCCACGGCACATGGGTAAGGATGAGTCTCTTTAAGGCTACAGAGCATAGGGGATGATTGTGGCCCCTGGATTTCTTCTGGGGTACAAGAAATCTAGACTTTATCAGTGGCGCAGATCAACGAAGACCCTCCTAGCATCTCTTTATTGCTAGTTTTCTTGTTTTCTATGTAGAGTTGTCAGATAAAACAAAAGACACCTATTTAAATTTGAATATCAGATAAATAACTAGATTTTTTAGTATAAATATGCCCCAGATACTAAAACGTTATTCATTATTTACTTGAAATTCACACTTAAGTTAGTATCCTGTAAGTTTGTTTATTTTATTTTTTCTAACTCTGGCAATTCTACCTGCATTCTATGTAGGAATTTTTGGGTTAGATGTTGGGCAGGTTTTATCTTAAAGTAATATATTATTATTTTTGAACGAAGTATAGAAGATACTGCTTAATCAGGGAAAAAGCTAAATTATAGCATTAAAATGGCTTTATTTGTTGAAATACTATAAATATAATTGTTATAAATTAATATTAATAAACATAATTAGACAATGATGATCCAGAGAGAAAGATGTCTTCCTACTTCTCTAATCCCAAGAACTTAAGGGAATTCTGAACCTAAGCCTCTTTCAACTACTGACTCATGGCATATTTAAGAGAAGGTGTAACAGTATATGTGTATCCTATTTTAAGAAAGTCCAGAGTTAAAAAGGGCTGAAGTGTGAGTAGTCCTTACTTTATTAGTGCAAATAAAACATGTTATGTACAAATATTTTACTTACATATATTTTAATGCAGCAATTCCTGATCATTCTGTAACACAGTGAATTTTCTTTTCTATAAACTCTTTTTTTTTTAGGGGCAGAAGTTTATTTTGGAAATTTAGTTAGGGTATAGAAATGCCGAGGTTATAGGAGTTCTGTAAACTCTTAAAGTACTTTGGTATTCATTCATTCATATTAACTAATGATCTTCTGTGTACCAGGAATTATGCTTGGTGCTAAGGATATAAAAATAAATAACACAGACTCTCCGCCTGTGTGGAACTCATAGTACAACTCTGGAAACACAGATGTAATATTCACATTATAATGCACTGTGAGAAGAGCTATAACAATAAATGAATTGCTTCTAGATCCAGAAAAAGTGGCCTTAGGGAGGCTTCACTGAAGGGGAGACATTTAAACTGGATTTTCTAGGATGTATAGAAGTTTGATGGGCAAGAAGACAGTTAAGGCTATTTTAGGCAGAGAAGGAGAGGGGAAGAGAGAAAGAGAGAGAAAATAAAAACAAAACAACCCCCTCCCCGAAACTCAACAACCTAGTTTGTGAAAAAACCTGGTATAACTTGGAAATAGTAAGAAGATGGCAAGGGGAGGACTACTCTGGAAACAGGGTAGAATGTGTGGAGTTCGTGATTATAGACTAGATTTAAAAACATGAGCATTTTGTATCAGGTTATGAGTTTGGGTTTTATTATATAGTCAACAGGATTTTAAGTCAGTAAGACCTAATTGTTTATTTTAGGAATATATCTGAAATATGAAAAGACAAGTAGGCAGATATTGTTGCAATAGTGTATGGGATATATTATGATAACAGGCATAGAGTAGTTGCCCTAAAAGTGAGAGACATTTTTAAGTTAGAATACTTTTTGTGGGTCAATTTTTGGATTTGGTCAAAAATTGGATTTGGATTTTTCGGTCAAAAATTTGGATTTTTCGGTTTTTTAAATTTGTTTTTGTTTTTGGTATAGGGAAGAAAGTATGAGGACAAAAAATAGAGCTGGGTCAGGTGTGTGTGTGTGTGTGTGTGTGTGTGTGTGTGTGTGTATTTCCTCAAGGTCTTAAGAGGCAGTGTCCCTCTTCTAACAAACAATTCTCAATAAGTTCTTGTTAAATTTAAACAAGGAACACAAAATATGTAAGATGGGGCATGTTTGCATTTCTGTACATCATTATCATTTTGACAAATCTATTGAGTATTACAAGGATAACACCGGAGACATAGTACATTTTTTATCCCACTTAGATAAATAAAGTAATCCAGTTGTCTGATAATGATTTGCTGAAAGTTAACTTCTGTCTCTAATAACTTCTTCTGCCTTGTGATTGTTATCATTTACTTTAAAATGTAATTATGGCTGGGTGCAGTAGTGCATGCTGGTCATCCCAGCTTCATGACAGGATCGAGACCAGCTTGCACAACATAGAGAGACCCTGTCTCAAAACAGACAAAAAAAAACAAAAAAACAAAAAAACAAAAAAACAAAACAAACAAAAAAAACCAAGCAAATGTAATCATGTAGAGTTCTTTTATTTTTTTAATGTGCCAATAGAATTGTTCTTCCCATGTTGCAGTTAAAAAATTCAGTACTGGGAAAGTATGAGACAAACCAAATTGTGGACTTTGGATTCATAGTTGTAGCTTTGCCCCTCAACACTTAAATCATAAAACCTGAGACAAAGAAGCAACAAGCAGTGATGCTAATGTAAGAACTTTCTTGTTTGAAGAAGTGTACTTCTTCATATACAACACAATTAATGTACTATTTAAATACTATAACATAAATAATATGTTCTTATACATTACTTTTTTGTCTCTCTATATTTTTATAGTCATGATATTTAATGCTTACTGAAAATGCTACTTGTGATTTTAGTTTTACACAGTTGCATTAAGGTAGGCACATCAGTTGATGAGGTCTCCAGTGAGGTCTTCAAACACACCCAGACTCCAAGGCAGCAGTGCATAACCTTGAACAGGTAAAGAGCCAGTGGCCACTGAATAGGGAGAGAGTGTCACATTGTAACAGCCCGTTGGCTGAGGTCTGCTGCAAGATACTGTGTCACCATGACTCAGCACCACTCACACATTGATTCCGCAGCACAGGAAGCACACAGGAGAGCAGAGCTGGGCTGTCAAATGGTGATTAGCTTGAGACACTGCACCTGTGTTCTCACAGTGCATCTCATTTCCCTCTATCTGTGGCTGCAGCGGTGGAAAGCAGAATGGATCCGGGCAATTTGTTTTCTCACTTTTGCTGAGGAGAGGGAGAGCAGGAGGATGCATGCTGTCCTACTTTTTCTGTGCTGCAGTGGGCATGTTGGCCAATGCCGGGAGCCTCCATGTGGCTAAAGAGCCACATTCCATGAACGCCAGTATTCTAACATTAGGCCGTGTGACCTGGGCACGTCACATGGGCCAACAATTCCATGGCTTACATCGAAAAGACACACTGGGACTATTTTTTCAATGAGGAAACAGCAAGTTATACTAGTGTGTCGATGGAGAGCTCATAGTATATTAGTGATGAAATCTCTCTGGAGCAAGTCCTGTGAAACAGTGTAATGACTGTTGGCACACAAATGGCTGGATTCTCTTAAAGAAAATAATTCTCTTACTGTCTCTTACTCAAATTCACTTAGCGCCAGAGGATCCAATTGTGCTTCAGCTTTATATGTTATTGAATTTAGAGATGACACAGGTCAAGTCGCATCTTGCAGACTTCTTTTGGTGGGACAAAAGACCTGATAGAATAGGGTGGTGGCATTTCTGGGCCTGTAATATCAACATTTTTTAAAAAAGGCAAATTGCATTTTCTTTATATGTAAGAAATTAATGACTACTTTAGTTCTGAAATGAAGTCATGGCTTTATTGTCAGAACTGGTAAATCTTCTAGTTAAACTATTATCAGTTCTGTCATGTGGCTGTACTTTATGTTTTAAGTAGAAAACATGATATTTTTTGCTGGAATTATCAAATAAGCTCAGTATGTTAGCTTCCCAGGGACTCTGAAGCTTTGAATATAGAGGAAGAGAAGTTCTGAAGGGAGGAGAAAGACCTTCTGCCCCGCTCTATGATCACATTTCAGGGAAAGGAAGGGGAAAGAAACCTGAATATTTATTAACTCCTTACTGTGTGGTAAGAATTTTCATGTATTTTATTTCTTTTAATTTTGAAAGAAATTCTGTGAGGTGAATATTATTCCAATCTTTGTGCTAATAAGGAAACAGGCCGAGTTGAGAAGGTGGTCAGAAACTGACATGTTAAAACACCCATCGTGGATTAGCTACTGTATTAGGAACTTGTATTTTCTCACTTAATTCTGAAATTAAATATCATTATTTTAGGTATGTGAATTAGGATAGGCTAGATTATACGGTAGTGCTAACAAACAGACACAAAATCTCAGTGGCCTACTAAAAGAAAAGCTTATTTTTTGCTGACACCAAGTTCACTATGGTGCCAGGTGATCTTCCAAGGCAATTCCATGAGTGGTTGCTTGGCAGTCAAGGCCAGGAAGTGCCACCATGTTGTAATTACACTGCCTGGAACAATGGGGTCCTTGGTTATTGCCACAGGGAAAAAGGAGAATAATGCATGGGATTTTAAGGCCTTGGCCTAGAAGTTACACGCACATCCTTTCCCTCATAGCCCATTGGCCAGAGCTCTGGTCACAGGAGCTCACCTCACAGTAAGCGGGACAAGAAATGTAAGGAAGCAAATGGGTGGTAGGACCATCACTGGGTCTGCTACAATATTGTCATCCCCATTTTAAAAATAAGAGGACCAAAGTTCAAGGAGGTTAGATCATGGTCCTCAATCCCATCCTTAGTAGTCCGGAGATGGCGTTCTTGAAACTAGGTCTTTCTCGTCCAAAGAACCCTTTTATGCCTTCCATCCCACCCTGCCACACACTCTGAGCATTCTGAAGGTTTAGAGTCACATATGGATTTGTGGTAGTCAACCTCCAAGGTGGCTTCCTTGGAGGATCCTCACCTCCAGGTACTTATGCCCTCGTGTGGTTCCCTCCGTCAGTGAACAGGGCTGAACTGTGTAACCAATACGATAATGCAGAAGTGACAAAGTATGATTTCTGGGACTAGGTCACGAAAGACAGTGGTTTCCACCTTGCTCTCTTTGGATCGCTCGCTCTTGAGAAAGCCAGCTGCCATTCTGTTGGGACACTAAAGCAGCCTTATGGAGTTCCCATATGGCAAGGAACTGAGGCCTCCTGCCAGCACCCAGACCAGCTTGCCATCCGTGAGAGCGAGCCATCTTGAAGGCAATGCGTGGGCCCAGGTCAGTCTTCAGATGGCCAACGTCATGACAGCAAACTCACGGGGGATCCTGGGCCAGAACCACTCGACTAAGCTGCTCCCAAACAATTCTCTGTTCACAGAAACTGTGTGAGATGATAAATGCCTACTGCTGTTTTAGGATGCTAAGTTTTGGGGTACAGACCTTTTTGGATTACTTCCTTTCATTCTGTTTTTCCCTCAATTCTGAAACTCTTCCTATTTATGGTGGTGAGTTTTTTAATTGGCTGAATCATAAAGTAGGATATTTCATAGTGATTGCTGCACAATAGTATGTTATTAATGTTGTTAAATTTTAGTTGAATAAGTCTAATTATTTATTTTAAACTGGTAATTCGAAGCAAGCTCTGTGTAAAGGTTTGTACTAAAAAATAATATACTCCGCTAGTTCAAAAGAGAGAATTTTTGTGATTTTCCAGCAAATGTATATTTTTCTGTTTTAAGATATTAGCTGTTTGGTATTATATTTTAATTATATTGTGAAGTTTTGAGAAAGAACAAGCCAAGCACATTTTTACTAACAGTTTATTGTTGGGAGGAAGACGGACTATAGAAGTGACTGCTTGTTTGTTGGCAAGGAGAGTGTTTCAGTGTTTCGGTCAGTGCTCGTCGCTGAGGCAGAAGGAGACCAGGGTGTATAGAGCAGAGTCCCGCAGTGGACAGACAGCCACAGCGTGAGCACCAAATCCCCGTGTGTGGATCCCGGTCTTAATTACGTCCTCAGTGCCGTGCCTCAGCATTCTTATGTGATTGTTTATTATTGATACTTAGATTATTACTCACAGAACATGTTATATTTATAAATATAATGATTTTAAGAAAGATCATAGTTCAGCAAACTGAACACTGGTACAACATGTAATGTATATTGTGATGTTAAGTTTCTTAATCACTCCTGTTTTACTCTTTAATGCAGTATAGTCTTTCAGAAATGGGTTCTCAGCTGGGAATTCTTGTGTTTCCCAGAGTAGTGGGAGGAGGAAGGTTGTGGGCAAGTCAGCTCTTGCTATAGAGTCAATAGTTGATGAACTCCAATAAGAGGCAGCAGGATACTATTTCTATCTTATTTAACATTTTCTTAATATATCTGTTTCAAAATCCTTGTATTGAATGAGTTAAAATTTTCTTAACAAAAGTCTCTGCATTGGCTGTTCATGCTCATTTGCCCCCTTCCTCTATTAGCAAATTCTCTCTCTGTGCTCTAAATTTTCTATCTTGGCTTACCTTTTGCCAGTTGGGCACATGATAGTAGAGAGTATATCATTTAGATCAAATAATACTTTATTGTTGGAAACATGGTTATCTCATAGAAACACAGCCAGAGGAATAATGAATGTATAACACATTCACATATACAAATTTTATGTTTATGTATATAAAAATATATACATATGTCTATTTCCATATATAACAACGTACGTATATAACAGGTTGGAAGTAGGAGGACTTCAAGGAAGTGGAGATTGAAATTCAGACACGAGAACCTTCTTAGCAAGGTGGGTGAGACAGTGAGAAGTGCTGAGAGAGGCCTTGTAGGAACATTGAACAGATTTTAGGAGACAAAACAAAACGAAGAATCAAAGATAACTCTAAGGTTTCTAATTAAAAGATATACTTTAACCTGCATAGGGAAATATTATTACAAAATTTTGATATATATATATATAAAACAATTTTATTGATAGAACTCAGAGAGGTGGCTATGGCAGGAATTATTAATATTATTTCCATTTTGTAAGTGAGAAAGCTGACCCAAAGAATTTTAATTGATTTGCTTAAGGTTTCACAATTTTAGTAATGGACAAAGCTGAAATTTGAATATGGGGTTTCTGACTTCACATCTTTTCATTTCCTAGATTCCTCAATTGGCGGTCCGGGCATGGCCCTCTGAGACCCATGAAGGGCTAAAATGTCATGTGTAGGACACGTGTGTATATGTGAATTTTTCTGATTAGAGAACTCAGACTTTTAGATTCTCAAAGGAGCTATGACTCAATGGCACTTAAGAATTTTGTTTCTCCTTGGTGACTGCCTGGCTCGTGTGACAAAAGGGTGATGAAGTGAGAGGGATGGCCCTACTTAATAATTAGATCATGGAAAAGTGCATTCCCAGAATGGAGGGACCTAGTGGTGTAAAGAATCCTGATTGAACAAAGAGAAAAGAGCAAGAATGTTGGAATTTAGATGAATTTTTAAGGAAAAAATTTTACTTGGGGCCGGGCTTGTTCTGCATTCCAGTTAGGAAAACAGGTCAGACTTAGAAGCTTAGGCCACACAGACATTACAGCTAAGCCAAGGACTGGAAACTCATCCATGTACATGGGGTTTCTAGTTTATTCAGACATTTCTGCTGTAGACAGTTGAATTTTTGCACTCCGCCATGTGCTGATCATCAACTGTAGAGGAACAGAGTGGGCAAGTTTGGAGAGACTGGTTTCTGGCCACTGGCTATGGCGCTGCAGATGGTTCCAGTGAGGGGTGTGTGCCTTTTGTTGAAAACTACCTTAGACTTTGTTATCAAGGGCCTATTATCTCTGCCACTTTATAATCTCAAGTCAGATATACTCCATAAGTAAAATATTGTTGGGTTTAGTTGGCAATATAAAATGTCTATTGAGAATTCCTTTTTCTCAGATGTAATCAATAGGAAACATTATTTAGCATGAAGTAGTGAAGAGGTAAAGTGGTAGGCCTAGAATCCAAAACTGCCTGAACAAATTCGGCCTGTAGAAGAACTCTACTTCTGCTGGGTTACTGTGAATATGCTAGCAAGTGTCTAATGTTGAATTGAGTCCACCATGAGATTCTGGCCTGTTATATAGTTTCAAAGCCAGGAAAAAAATTGCCATGAAAGTGGTGTCATGATAAAGTATCTCTGGTTGCTCTTAACCTCAAGCAAGGTGCCCTGAAACATGTTTTACAGCACAACTGCTTTTGGTCATTTGAATATTTACTACGGAAATCAGTGCTATTACATCATTACAGATGTGCACATTTGTGCTGTTGGCAATTAATTTAAAAAGTTTAGTCCAAAATCTAGTGACACTTATAGCATCTTCCTTATAATAAAAAGAGTAGCAGTGACACAGTTTCCTTCAAGTCCACCACCATGAACCTGGGTATCCAAATGATCTAAAATTGTTAGGTTAGCTCTGCCTCCATCTCAGGTGGAGTCAGTGAAGCTGAAACGGTGTTTTGAAGCTAAGTATTCAAATACAACTAAATTACCGTCAAGACCTTTCTACAAGAAAAGATTCACTGAAAGACTCATGTTAAGATCCTGCAGGGCATTGAGTTACATTCCCCTGAAAAATGGAAATATCTCCCTGTATAATGTTAAATGTTAGGGTAAAGAATCTTGCTTATAAATTTGAGGGGGTGGATACAGAGAAAATCAATCAAACTGTTCAAAGTGGCAACAGGACAAAGAGCTCCCGACAGCTGTCACTAGTAGATGACAGAGGTATCACATTAGAAAAATAAAGCATAATATATTTTCTGCAGTTCAAGAAAATGCCTTTTGTTTCTCCTTTTGGAATAATAACAAACATTAATCTTAATGACAGCGTCATACTATGAGAAAAGGAGTCTTTTGTAACGAAATTTAGTGGAGGTGTATCTGAACACAAGTGTTCTAATCAAGCATGTACAGAACCTACATTTTTATAGCTTTTTATAGTTTTCAAAGCTCTTTTAACATTTATTATCTTATCCAAATAGGCTGGAGTCCTATTTCTGATTTCCCAGTTGATCATGTGAAATACAGAAAATTGCTAAATCTCTCCCAGAATCATTTCTTGCAAAATGAGGAAGTTAATGCCATCCCAAATGAATGTTTTCTTCCCAGTAAGTGTGAATGAGTATATTTTCTCTAGAAATAAATTAGCAACCATAATAACTGAAGGTCAGAATCAACTGATCTAAATAAGTCAGTTAACCATTTAATTTGAAATTTAGATTGTGTTCATTTTACCTGTGATTAGAAGAGCTTGGTCCAAAGTTACTGTATATTTCAATTTCTCTGATATTTAAATGTTTTTCTTTCACATATATATATGTCTTAAAAACAGCCAATTTTATTGTATTTTATGTGATCATAATCAAGTATTATTAAGGTCAAATCAGTATATAGTAGATTACAAAGCATTATGCCTTAATGGTTTTATTTTCTTACCGTGCTCACTATTTTTAATTCACTTTTTTTCCTTTGGAAAGTAAATCATTTTCTTTTTCAACACCCTCAAAAAAGTAATTTTTTCCTTATGTATTTTATTAACATGTAAGTTTTTCCCTTCACAGTATGATTAAAGATAATTCAGTATTATTTTAATATGATTTTTTAAATTTAACACTGCAAAATAATTATTCTAAATTTGAAATTTTCTCTATACTTGCATGGGCCTTAAAAAATGAGTGTCAAAATGAAATCCGTTTTCTTTCTTCTTTTGGCATTAAATAAAATAGTGATGTGGATAACATGGTCTCCATTGTCAACAAACTTATAATTTGGTGGGGAGGAGAGATACAGATTTCTTGAACATTTAAGTGCCATGTTAACCAAGTGCTATTGTACATGGAGGCAAAGCAGTTGATTTTGCCTGCAGGCAAGATTCAGTGCCCCCATATCATTCTCTTCATATTACAATTGTCTTGTTGATAAAGTATTATAATGAGTAAAGTTTCCATTTCTTCTATTAAATATTTAACCTCTTAGGGCAGAGCACTCTGATTTATCTCAACATCTTGATTCCTGACCATGCTTTATGTTTATTAAATATTTACTGAATCGAGTTGGGTGGACAGAAGTTAGAACAGCTCATGGAAGAGATAATATTTAGCAAATGAGATATTATTCAACCTGAGCCTTGAATAATAAGGATAATAAGCCAGAAAAAGACTAGAATACAGTTGACGAGGAAAGTCCCATCCCAGCAAAATCACAGGGCACTCACAGGACCGAGTCTGTCCCGTATTTGAACAATGTTGACCGAGGGTTAGGGAGTGGCTGGAACTGGAGACGAAATGGGAAACCCAGGAAATAATGAGAAGGGCCCTGATTTCATGGCAGTGAATTCAGAGTCTTCTGGAAGCAATCAAATCAGATCAGTTTCCAGCAGTAGTGAGGAAGCTGTCAGTATTGATGGCCCCAGAAAGAAGTGACAGTGGTTGAATAAGAGAAGACAAAGTCCTGAACCAAGGCAGTGGCCATGGAAATCTAGAAAAGGACCTGGTTTCAAGAGACAATGAAGCCTGAAGGAGATTGGGTTCCTGATCCCATGAAGCCCCCATATCCGCCATGACTGCTCACACTTGGACTGTTATTTGAGAGATTAAAAAAAATCAATCTTGTTCAAGCTAATGCTGTTAGGTTCTCTGTTATATCAGTTAAAATCACACCCTAACTGATACAAGGAAGACACCCAGTGGGTTCAGTTTGGGAAATATGGAATCTGAAGTTGTTTTGAAGGTCTAGAGTTCAAAGTAGTATTCAAAGCTAAAGATACAATTTTGGAAATGAATCCCACACGAATTCATAGTTGAAGCCACGAGAGTGAGTAAGATTGCACAGGAAAAATGCATCAAGTAGGAAGGGAAGAGAACCAGGTGACAGAGGAACATCAGCTTTAAAGGGAAGGCAAGTATGGAAGGAGTAGCCAACGGTGCAGAGAACAGTCAGGGAACGAGAGCAGCATTTCTGGACGTAGATTCTGTTATATATTCCTGTGTACCAATCTGTAGGTGTGACATAAAAGAAAGTATACAACCAATGTACAGCTCTGCTTGTGCCTGAAGCCCACAGCCTCTGTGGCCAGCCTTTATATTTGGCACCATTTCCTAAGCCATTTTGGAACCTGTACGCTTTGAACATTTTGGGTATCAGCATTTGACGCCAGGTTAATTTCCTCCTTCTTCTCTGACTCTGTGTCACCCAAGTAAACAGTGTTCCGCCTGTTCTTGGCTCACCTCCTGTCCTGGACCACAGACAATTGCTGGGAGAGAATGCTGAGCACTGGGTACACTGTTGATGATGACACTGGCTTTTCTTTGGAACTGCTCTGATCTGATGGTCTACCTTGAAATGAGATGCCCTGTAAAAAAGGGTATCAATTAGTATTGCAGTATTTTATTCTTTAATTTATGGTTAAGATACTGAGATACCATTTGCTTAGTCATTTTTACGTGTAGGTCTTAACTCACTATTTTTTATTGCCATTATAAGTTCTCTAAGTTAGATAATGGTATTTGTCTGAGAGATACTTTAGAATTACCATCAAATGCAGTAGCAATCTAGTATCTTCTTTGCAATTTATGGCCTAAGTGCGTGTATGTGTGTGTGTGTGTGTGTGTGTGTGTGTGTGTGTACATGCACATGCACGTATACTGTCCAACATTTAGAGTGCAGTATGTAATAGGAACTGGCTTGGCTATGACATGAGACATAAAGAGTTATTTTCCAACTGAGAGCAAAAGTCCATCTAAGGAGAAGTGTTCTCTGACAGGTGTGAATGGTTAGCCAGGTGGTGTGATCATCTTGTCCCTTGACATTGACTTCAAAAGATGTTTGCACTCTTATCTCCAGTTTTTCTCAACTTACTATGGAGGTATTATCTTTGATTTATATAAACTCTAATTTAGTATTTATATTTTCATCTTGTACTACCTCTTAGGGCAATAGTTTCACTAAGTAACTAGCAGTGCATGGGTTACCGTTTTATTTGTCTTAAAATGATCTCTTTAATTTTCAAAGAGCATGGACAAATTCTGTCATTCCTTTTTAACCAGTTTTACTTCACCCACGGCAGGTAAATTTCCATCTAGGCCAAAATGCTTGGGTTTATTTGCCTTTGAGTCGATGCATGTACTATAATCTTTGTGGCAAGTCATTTAATTATTTTGCAGGTTAGTTTTCAAATCTGTACAATGTTCCTAACAAGATCTTCTTGAAATTGCATGTTATGCCATAGTTTTAAAATCATCACAAGTTGACAAAAGGTATGATCTTGATCCATCTTCAAGCAAGAATTGTGCACATTTTGTATCCCCTTTTTGTGAATGTTAAGATACTGCTTTAAGTAGTATTAATTATTGCTTAGTGAGAGTGATGTTAGAATGGCTGAAGGGGAAAATTGGTAGTCAATCCGTATTTTTATGTGCTATAGCTACTTCTGATATTTATAGCTCTTTAGCTTTGTTTTAGATACATCACATTTTTGGTTGAAATTACATTTTTATTCAAAATCCAGTCTGCTCATTCTATGTG
Organism: Lepilemur ruficaudatus; assembly: GCA_963574885.1. NCBI lineage: Eukaryota > Metazoa > Chordata > Mammalia > Primates > Lepilemuridae > Lepilemur > Lepilemur ruficaudatus. Next base: position 22,511 of record CAUYRT010006992.1, read on the forward strand.
TCAATATATTATAACAGTTTCTTCCATTATATTCAGGGCCTAGAAAAAATGTAAACAGAAAGCAAATTATTCTCCCTCAGGACTGTATTCTTTTTAACATAAAGTTGATTTTGGTTAATTTTTTTTCTAATCCACTACAGCAGTTTTCCAGTGGAATTATGTTTAGATTTTCAGAAAATTAACACATAAATAAAATGAATTTTCCTTTTCCTATTCTACCTGGTGCAAAAATTTCCCCTAATAGAAGAATTTCACTGAGGTGTAAAGGAATAAAAATGAAGTTTTTACTTGGAACAGCAGCTTGTAACTTTAACTAAACCACCATCCATTTTCAGATGCACCGTTACTGACTTCCAAATTCATCATGTTTTTTGCCTTAGGGAAACCGAATGCTGGAGGAGCCACCTTTTAGCTGATATTACACAGACAGAAATGTAAAGGTGAAAACTACTAAGATGCATAGGAATGCGGATTTTAATTGTATTTTGATTAAATCATCAAAATGTAGAGAGAACTTATGTCTTAAAGGTTATGAGAATGTGGTGAGGAATGTTAAGGTGCAACAATACTTTAAAGGCTTGTTTGTTATATGCAAAGCACATTTTCCTCATGCTTGGCACTTACGAGATGGTTATAAATCTTACCTGAACATGACTAACGAAGATTTTCCCAGCATTTAACTAGCATTCATTATAGAGTTATAGCTCAGATGAGCACTTACAATATTTGAAAAAAAATTATCATCTGAATCCTTCTTTTCAATATCTTCATTATAGAGCTCTAATTTATGTCAAGAATCATATTTTGTGGACTATGCAGAGAATGCTCTCATGTCAAGGAAGTAAAAACAAGCATGAATCCAAACACTTACTGTGTTTCCAGTGGAGGAAAGATAAGAACACATACACACGCACACTCCCCCAATGCTACTTGTAGATTAACTGATGACGTCAAATCATAAACTGACCTGGGCCTTGACAGCTGTGCACAGTCCTCGCTGCACCCTGAGACTTTTCTTAGTTTGTTGGCACCAGACTGTTTTCAACCATCCAAGATAACATATAGCTCATATACACTAGTGGTATAGTCTATAGATAAAAGCCTGTAAGTTAGGAAATCCCTTAAGTTCACCAGAATATATATCTGATTAGGGCATAAAATCTTTATAAATGTGACGGTTTCAATGTCTACTAAGTATCAAAAACTAATTTAAAGTGGCCCTCAGTGAAGATCATAGACAACAATGATAAATTTTTTTGTTTCCTATAATTACTGTATTCCTGAAACAATATATATGAATCAAATTCTTGTTAATGATTCATATCTCAACTGCCTTACATGTAATGACCATTTAGAGGAAACCAAGGGCTTATAAAATGATCCTAAATGATCATTTTCATAGGTAAATAATCACTTTTGGATTTTTAAATATAAAGTTCAAGTTTTTCCCCTAAGAAATAAGATTTTCCTGATGTGACATACTCCTGTCAAATTGAAAATAATTGTGTTGCTGTTTGTAAAAAATCTTTCATTCTGATATCTCTGTCCATACAATTGTTTAGCATGTGACTGCTGGTATAACTCCTACGGATATCTACATCTTAGTCTGGAGAATGATAAACCAGACCTTGAGGGCTTGTGTGCATTTTTCTCTCTGAACTTGGCTAGTCTGAGATATTTATAAAGTGAGTACAATCAGTGAACCCATTTTCAATAATATACCCACCTGCGCCCCCCCCCCCCCACCTACAGGTGTAGAGGCAAGAACACTAGCAAAAAGTGACGTTTATTGAGCACATTATGTTCCAGGCACTGTTCTAAGCACTTCTTCTGCACTAACTCATTTAAACCCCACAATGTCCCCATTACAGTCTGCATTTTGCAGGCTATGAAATTGAGGCACAGAGAAATAATTTGCTCAAAGTCCCCTAGCTAATAGCTGGAGGGTTCAGGATTCAAATTTAGATAGTCTGACTGCAAAACATGCTTTTTTAACTGCTAAATTGAATTGCCTTTTTTAACAGGGAGAATAAGAATTCCAGAATTAAATGGAGTATTCTTTTATTTCTGGACCTTGGCTACGACTATTGATAGAACTTCTCTGCATCCTGACAGATACATTATCAGTGCCCTCATACACTCTCTCAGAGTAGACCTTTGGGGCCCACTTCAGAAAGCTCCAGAGTGGGTATACAGGCGTGGCTCCTTCCTTCCTGGGGGAACTCTTACAAGGTATACCATGTACCATGTGGTACATAAATGTGATGTACACTGTGCACTGTGGAGGTGTGCAACAGGTGGTCTCCATGGTACGGGAGGAATTTACCCTGCTTAAGAGCTTGGACACTTTCATTTTTGAAAAACATTGTGATGGAAGCAGTCCACGTTAAAATCAAACAGCTTGGGTGTTATGATTTAAAAGGTACACTGGTCCTTGTTCCTCTACCACTTTCTAGAGGTAGTCTCTTTTAACAGTTCAAAATCGAACTTTCCAGATATTTAAAAAGTATCCACAGATATGAATCTTTTTCTGTCTGTCTGTCTGTCTCTCTCTCTATATATATGCACACACATATATATGTATTTTATAGACTAAAATCATACTTTACATCTTGTTCTAGCATTTTATTTTTTACTTAATAAATTATAATTATCTTTCCATTTCGGAAGTACACGTCAGTATCTTAAGATTTAGCTCATTTTTAAAAACAGTTGCTGAGTATTCCATTGTATGAATCTACTTATTATAAATAATAATGGCATTTAAAGTAATACAAAATGAATTTAACTGATCTTCTCTCATTGGAAATTGGGTGGAGTCCCAGTTGTGTGACTCAAAGGAACAGTGCACAATGGGACTTGGGACATTTCAAGTAAAGCGGCACTATCTTGCTTTAAGCATCGAGACTGGTGCTAGACTTCTATCCATCTAGCAAATTTTCAAAGTTTCCCATTAATAATGAGAGATTTATGTCACATACAGCTTTTTGGTGGGGAAGCTTAACAAACTCTATGTGGTTGATTGCCTCATGAAAGCTCACTATTCTTTTGTAGTATACTAATAAGCAAGAGGTAGGAATTTGCTTTCTGAATATGCTATATTTTTAAAGATAAGGTAAATACAATGGTTTCACGTCTCAAGTTCTAGATTTATATCTATTTGTTTCAGAGTTCTCCTCCTCTTGAAAGGAACTCTTCCATCTTGTTTAAAGTAGCAAGGTTGGGTCTAAAAATGTTTCACTGCTAGTAAGGAGCAAAGAGTTGTGTTAAAGAAGAGCTGATGTTTTCTTGGTCTGGCTTTACATTCAGCTGAGATGGCCGAGATGTTTCAATTGCTTCTCAACAAGGACTCATTAAAGTCTCCTTTCTTTGACCTTTGTTGAAACGTTCATCACTTTCTTCTCCAATTCTCCACTTAAAAATCTGTTATGGCCTAACGTCAGGTAGTAAAACTGTCTTCTGAAAAGTTCTAAAAATAATAATCCCGAGTAAGTGACTTCTAAGTGGCAATATAATTGATGTCCGGGACGGACGGGGACACTGTGCTAACTCAACTGCTATTCTCTCCGTGGGAAGTTGCATGAGGTTTTAATAGCATGTTGGCTGTTACCTCTGACGGAACAAAAATCTTAGGACTGAATTAGACCTAAGATAATTTATACTTGGATTACTTCATTGAATTGGCATTAGAGCTTTCTGTAATATTTTATAAAAATAACTTTAAGAATTTTTATATATTCACATACGTTTATATTCCAAGTATACTGCACGAGGCTTTCAGATTATGAAGATATAAACTACAGTGGAGTCCATACTGTCAATAAATTATAACTTTGTAACAGTGAGAGTGGAGCTACTCAACATTCTATTCCTTCTGTGGAATAGCTCATGTTTGTCTAAGTTCAGAAGAATGTGCAAACTGTGTTATTTTGGCTAGTGATTTCACACGCCTTGTTGCATGTAAGAGGAGGAGTTTAAACTGGGCTTAGGCAAGCATTCCCACTGTGTCAAAGATCTGAACTTCTAGCCAGCAGCACATACTTAACTTTCCAGGAATCACCATCTGGAGAAGGCGTCCATAGTACAGCGACACCGTGTTAGTTTGGACATACCTCACTGACTCATTCTTTGGAACATGTCACCAAAATCCAAGCAGCTTTAGACAGAAGCCTTCGGTGCTGTGAGTCCCCCAGTGCCTGTGAAATACAAAGTTACGTGAATTCCACTGAACACTGTGTTGACAGGACCTAAGAAACTCAATGCATTCGCTCCTTTGTCACGACCTATGTAAGTCCATGCTTTGTTAGAATCTATGTTAGCAAACATGTTACTCCATCGTTCTGTTCTTGTTACTGCTACTTTGCTGCTTCCATCATTCATTCATTCCTCATTCAACAAACATTAATTGGGTCCCTTCTAAGTCATAGGAATACAAAGGTGAAAACTATGCTTTTTTCCTCAAGGTTGTCACAAAGGCAAAGAGATCCATGGCAGGCAGAAAAAGTCTGCTACATTATATAGGAATATGGGTCCTGAGGGTGCAAAGAAGGGTGCGACCAGCTGCTGGTCAGGTAGGTAAAGGAGGTTTTTATAAATAGGGTAACTCTTAAGCTAGGTCTTAAAGGATGAACAAATCTTATCAAATAAATGAGAAGAAAAATACTTTCTCTCCAAAGAGAGAACAGGCACAGAGGTGTGTGTGTGTATGCAACACGTATGTGCGGGGAACTGCAAATGACTCTTGCAACAATATCGACGAAGTGTGTCCACCAGACATAACTGGGCTAGGAGGCTAAAGGTGGGGAGCTGGCGGAAGGGAACCCAGAGAAGAAATGAGAATGAGGTCAAAGTTGGCCTTGCATAACCATGAACACGAATCTAGACTCTATCCAGCGATCGAAGTCACAGAAGGATTTTAAATAGGAGACAAATACAATTAGGAAAGCCACTGTAGCTGTGACGTGAAGAATGGACGTGAGGGGTCAGGAGTGTAGAAAGGGAACAGTTAATTAAGAGTCCGTTGCAATCAATAATCTAGGTGGGAGGGCAGTGGGGTCCCGGAAATGGGGGTGGATTGCAGAGATCCATCTACTTGGCAAGGAAGCAGAGTGTGGGAGTAACGGGATTGATTCAACCTGGGAAGAACGGAGCTGTGAGAAGGAAGCTTGAATTCAGTGCAGTTGTACCAGGAGCTACCTGAGGAGGAATGTTCGAGGAGAAGATAATGCTTTCAGTTTAGGACACTTTGAGTTTGAAAGGCATCCGGGACTTTCAGGTGAAGGTTTTCAGTAGGCAGGTGGGTTTCTGGCTACGTCAGAAGCTTAGCAGAGGGGTCTCGGCTGGGGGTCCAGCTTTGGGGGTGAGGACATGTACCTTGTATTGAAGCTCCGGGGGTTGATGAGATCACCAGGGAAAGTGCTTCAGCTGGGAAGAGAAGAGGACCATGCTCAGAACCTTGAATATCACCAATAGCGAAGACCTGGACGATGAAGAGGAGCCCACAAAGAGAAAGAATGCACAGAAAGCCAGAAAGCAGGCAGTTTATGACCAAACTAAATGTATTTTTTTTCATACCTCTCTGCTTTCATGGACTGTGTCTGATATTTTTCCTGTATGAATCGAATATACCTCTTTACCGGGTATATAGCTTTTATTTTTAGATGGAATGGTTTTCAGTTCCTTGTGAATTTGACACTGGACTCCAATTATTTTAGCCAAGAGACTTTGGAACTCGGACTGTATGCTTTCATGTGGTATTTATAGAGGGGGAAAGTAAATCTAAAGTCTTTTGGTTCAAGACACTTTCCTTTCAGGATAGCAGAGAAACACAAAGGAGTGGGAAGGGGGTAGGGGTTAGAGCAATCTATTATAAGAGAGGATATTTTGAGAGGGAAAATTTTATCTCCTAAAGACACATTGTTCTCTTACTGACTGTATCTTAAAATCTTAAAAGAAGCTTAGATTATGTGATGGCAGATGGCTAAGGATGGACATGTCCTAATGTATGAATAAATGCAGATAAGGTGTTTATGAGCTATTAAAACAACTTGTCTCCTTAGTAGCTAAAAGTTCCCCTAAATTTTCATCAATGAATCATCTGATCCTGTTATTTTCTACAGAACCCTATAGCAATTCTATAGATATTTAAATTTTCAAATTAATATTGGGGATGTGTGTGTGCCTATAGACAGATATAGCCAGATATAGATAGATAGATATTCTGGTCGGGTGTTTTTATAATGGTGAAATATGTAAACTTTTAGTAAGTTTAAAAGGCTCAATAACCCGCTGTAGTATTTGGCAACTTCCCAGCCATATTCATACAATATGGGTGGGGGGGGGAAAGCTGTGTGTTCAGCATTTGCTTGTAGTTAGATTGCAGAATTTTCTTTTTTGCATGGAAATAATATTGTAAGTGGTATTTGCATTCAAGCCTTGCTCACCATGGTGGTTTGATGTTCAGAAATTCTTTGACGTGGTCTTCAAATGGTGGAGCTAATTCTTCCTTCAGCGTAGCCTGGATTTAGTGACTTACTTCTCATGAACAGAAAAAAGTGGAAGTGACTGAATGTGGCTTCAGAGACTAGATGACAAAAGGCACTTCAGCTCTCTCTTCTCCCTTTCTCCTGGATCACGTAGTGGGGAACGGAGGCCCCGGCCTGCAGCCCTGTGAGGAAGCCCCCTGGGAAGGGGATGCCGCAGTCCCTGTCAAGCCTTGAAAGATTGCCGTCTCCGCTAAGCCACTCCTGAATTTCTGATCCATAGGAACTGTCAGATAATAAATATTTGTTGTCTTAAACCACTGGATTTTGTAGTGATTTGTTACTCATTAATACTATATCCACAAAAACCTGTTTAATACAGCTTAAATACTCTCTGAAGCTTTCCAATGAAAAGCTATTAAAATTATGATTTTAAGCAAAGGAGATATTGTAAAATTGAATAAAGAATATGATTTGAAAAATGAGGGGAAATAGTACATTTAGAGAAAAATGCGTAAGATTTTTTTTTTTTTTTTTTTGCTGTTTTGATTTAAGTGTCAAAGACAAATTTTGGATTTTAAAATTGGGTATAATTTTATTATATGTGTAACTATACTTTCACAAAATTGCAGTATTTTTTCATTCATATCCTAAAGAAGCATAATGGGAGATTGAGAAGAGAGGAAGAATGATTTTCCTGAGGCGAGAGTTGGAAGAGAGGTGGGAGGGGAGAAGAGGGTTGAAGAGAAGTCTGGGAAAGGAGAGGGAGCCCTTCCCAACAGGGGGAGGAGCGGAGGAAGGACCCCTGTGTGCAGATGCCCTTCTGAAAAGGAGCAGAGGTGGTGTTGCAGCGGATACTTCCACCCTGGGAAGAGGAGATTCTGTTGCTCCCGGAAGCAAGTTATGTTGGAATGACCTGGTGTCTAAGGTGGTAGAGGGAGGCAGTGGCACTGATCACTTGCACGAATTAAGTGGACATTTCAAGGAAACTCGTATGAATGTGGCTGGATCTCATGCCCTTCCTTACTTCAGTGCACACTCTGTTATTCCCACCAGCTTCCTCTGAATTCTCAAATCATCATTTTACCCCTGAATACCTGGAGGGTTGTCAGGAAACACAGTACTTGTCAATTGACCAATCCCGGCTCCCGCCATGTGTTCTATATAAAGGCTACGGCAGGCAGCTTGATTTTTGCCAGGTACAAAGAGGACATTTTTTGTCCCAATAAATTCTGCAGTTTTCTTTTAAGGAGGATGTGTAAGTTAACTACACAAGATAGGAAAATAGAGTTGGTAAAACGAGACACATCAGAATTTCGACCTGGGCTGGAAGTGTAGAGAGGTGAATCTGCCTTTGTTCCAAATGAGCTCAAAGGATAATTTTTGTAAGGCCAATAGCTTCTTTCTTTATGCCCTTTGGAGAAGTGAATTTTTAAGGTTGAATTACTTGCAGCATGCTGTCGTATAGGGCTCTGGTAAATATGGTGTTAATTCATTGTTAATGTTTTCACAGTATGTGTTTTTAATAGGTCACTGTAATTCATATTGACTCTTCATTCTCTTCTCAGGTTTGTATTTGAAAAAAGTAGGGCATAATTCAGTGTGTGTGTGTGTGTGTGTGTGTGTGTGTGTGTGTGTGTATTCTTTCCCCCTTAGTATCTATCAGCTTTTATTCTGAAGGAGAAAAATAGAGTCCATCAATTCTATGGGACTACTGATTAGTGAAAGTAATATTTTAAAAATACCCTGCAGTTTTGTTGCACCATGATTTCCTGTATATTATAATATTCAGAATTTGTCCTACTATAACCCAAACCCACGGGTTCATAATATGTTATATTTAGGTAAAACCGAGGAACCAAACATATTCAGGGCTTTTAACTTTCTTGCCAGAAAAATTCATTTCTCAGCTTCCTGGCTTTGAAGCTCCTATTGATAAAAAGAAAGCAAAACCTGTTTCTGTAGAGATATGCATTTTTATTATCTTTGTGGGACTAAAATTGGCAGATTCTTACAACTCCCCACTCCATGATGTTATTATGGAAACTATCTTAATATCTTTTTGTACAACCTGTTCAAGTCAGAAAAATGAACTGCTAATAACATGACATCAGTTCTATTTTGAGATTTTTAAGCAATAAAATGAATATTATATTCATTGTTGACAAGAAGAATACAGCGGAGAGGGTTGTATCACCTGAGAAAAGCCTTTTAGGTAATTGAGTAGAGTAGATGGAGGGCAAATGTGGAAACATTTGGGCATAGAGAGGAGCTGACTATATCAATGGAACCAGGCTTTCACAAGTGTTAGTGGAACCAATTTGGATTGGAGGAAGGGAGGCACGCAGAGAGGAGTCTTTGTGTGGATTTAGTTCCCAGGGCAACTGATCTGAATTCTGGTTTCTCAACAGCAGCCGCATATTCACATATTGGGTTGGAGAATTCTTCCTTGTGGGGAGCTGTCCTGTGAACTGTAGAATGTTTAGCAGCATCTCTGTCCTCTACCCGGTGGGTATCATCAGGAGCATTAGCCCATTCCTCCAGTTTTGACAACCAAAAATGTCTCTCACTTTGCCATATGTTCCCTAAGGGGCAAAATGGCCAGAGTTGAGAACTACTGGTCTGGGTAAAGCCAATGGGAAGCATTATATTAAGATAGAAACCTGTGTTTACGTTTGCAGTGAGAGGAGACTGCTGAGTAAGAAGTAACTCCTTGCTAAAGGAAGGTAAAAGTGGTTGGAGAGAAACGGGTTAGCTAATAAAGAGAGTGGCCCTTTGTCTGATGAGGCCTCCTGCAAACTCAAGTTCCCAGGTAACTACCCAGACCTGGGGTGGGAGAGGGTTCTCCTTCAGTCTCACAATGTCTTCATGGCTGTTGTCTTCCAGAGCTGGGCTTCCCAAAGTTAAGTGTGCATCACAGAACCCTGGAGAACGTATTAAACCACATGTTACCAGGACTCAGAGTTTCTGATTCGACAGATCCCCGATGGGGCTGAGGAAGAGTTTGTATTTCAAACTATAGTTTCCAGGGGAGGCGGATACATCACAAAGATGCTCCATTTGGAGATCCACTGTTCCAGAGTAAAATACCTTTGGCACTATCAGGTGTTAGACTTTTCTTGATTACCTTTGTGGTTTCCTTTATGCCCAGGCTTGCTACCCTTAGTTTTTCTTACATTTGGTCTTTCTGTTTAATTTTTGCATTGCTCCCATGGTCCTTTGTTGTCTTCCTTAGTCACATGCTACACTAATGGATGAAGGGAAAATGCCTTCTCTTTCTTTTTCTTCTCTCACTGGGCTTATCTTATTTTATTTTTTTTTTGCTTCAAACTGTATGAGACTCAATTTCCCTCATGCTGCACCCTGTGTTATCCCCTGAGGCTGCCCATCTTTTGGGAAACTTGTTTCCTTAAGGCTTGGCTATGCTACAGTTGTCAATAATCTAGGGTTACTTAGCATTTTATATGCTATTTTGACTATAGTAACACATTTTTTAGGGAATATCTGACTTTTAGATCCTTTTCTGAGCTGTAACTGATTTCTTGGAACGCATCTATCTACAGGGGACATTTGAATAATTTACATAAGTGAATAATTTTACACTTGCCCACATCAAAGCTTCTCTGTGAATTTCTTGCCCACTCACACATCCTCATGAAATGTCCCTATCAGATTGCATTTTATTACCCAGAAAAGCTTACTTAGAGTCATATAAATTAGAGATATAATTGTATCCTATTGTTTTTTAGTCATTAAAACCTTTTTAATAGATACAGATTGGCCCCTGGGAGACCATCACTGTTTATAGTTTTATGTGTCCATTCCCTATGCTGTGTGTTGCTAAAGAACTATTCATGATATATAACTATTCATGAACTATCCCTATTCATGATAAAACAGAATCACATGATTCATTCCAATTTGGGGTCAAAAGTAGACTATTTACTCTGTGGCATCACTTGGTTTCCCTGTGCTGATCCCAGTGAACCACCATAAAGCTGACAGTTCTGTCACTCTGGACCTTGCAACATGCTTATTCTGGATGTGTTTTGCGGCCAGGGCAGCTTGGATTGCAAGCATCGTTAGGGACAATTGTTCCTTATGCAACAGCAAGAGAGGACTTCCATTGATTTCTGCAACAGGCCTTGCTCCCTCCCTCTCTACATGCTTTCTAAATCCACATTCTACCCTTATGAACTTGGCTTCCTTCTTGCCACACCAACTCCTGATCATCCTTCAGGTGTCAGCTTGTACGTGTCCACCTCAACACCTCAGAGAGGTCTTCCATGACATGTAGGACAAGCCATGCTGTGATTTCTTCTTCAGGACACTGCTCAATACTATTATTTAATTATTTGTAATAATATGAATCACTCACTCACACGTGTGTTCTCTGAGGCAGTGACTCTTCCCTGGGTGGTTATAAATCCCTGGTGTCAAGCCTAGAGCCTGGTGACTAGAAGGACCTCAGTATTTAAACATTAGGAGGTCTATTCCGCTCACTTTCTGGAATAACACTAAAGAACCTCACTTCTAAACTTTCCCATTTTGAACGGCCATGGTCATACATCTTGCCTTTGTTTCTCCCCTTTATTTTTGTTCTATAAGCTTTGCTTTGTTCCTTAGCTTTTCCTCGTGGGACATAGTCTCCAGGCCTCCTACCAGTCTGGCTATTCGTTTTTGGATGTCCCATTGAACACAGTGTTCTGGGCATCAGCACAAAACATGTGAAAGTGTTCTCTTCCTCCATTCGAGTAAAGTCTGTCTCTAACATGCATCAGGATGGGTCTAACGATTTAGCACCCAAGTCGTGTTGTTACTACCATTAAAAGTCTGACCACCGAATGCCTCAGCTATTTGCGTGATGCCCTTTCATTACAGAAACAATATATAATCATTATAAAAAACTAGGAAATTTAGGTAAAAATGATAATTTAAAATAATGAAACAATACCATCACCCAGAAACATTCAGTTTTAAAATTTTATGATCTTAAAGACTTTTCCCACAAGCCATCTATATTTATATATACGCATATATATTATGTATAATATGTGTGTATGTCTATGTGTGTTATGAGCTTATACATTCTCATGCTTTCTTTCTCTATGGCTCTGTGCACTGCCATATGTTGCAATGTCTGTTCATGTCAGTACACGTAGTTCTGTTCTGCCTTAGGAAGCAATGTAGCATAGTGGTTAAGAATCCAGGATTTGAATTCAGGTGGATCTGAACTCTATATCCCTTCACTTACTAACTGTATGACCTGGGATGGGTTACTAATCTTTTCTAAACTTAGTTATATAGTTATTTATAGTTAAATAGCTGCACACTTACATAGTATGAAGAGTTACGTAGTTGCTCTATGGTATATAGTTATATAACATATTCCTAAGATATTATATAACATATTATAAATATAGTTATATAACATATTTAGTAGCTATATAGTTTATATAACTTTGTAGTATTCCATTTTATGGATATAACTATTTATAGCATCTTTAAATTAGATCTCCCTCATCCTACAATTTGATTTTTGAATTCTAAAGCTGAATTTTATATTTTTGTGCATGTTAAATTTTACCTTATTGATTTCAACCCAATATTTCAGGCTTTGGAATAATTTAAAATACCTTTAAATCTTTATCTGTTGATTCTGTGTATTATATACACATTTGATAATTAGACATTTAATTCACATTATAGATAAAACTGTTAACTATAGTAGAGAACTATATGTCCCATCATTGTTACCACTAGAGTAGCAACTCCCTCTATTGTTTTAGGGATTTTATAACCAATAACCAATATCCTTTGGTTAAGGTTATTAACTGACTGTGGAATCTATCCAACCGATTGGCATGCTCCCCATTAACATCCCTCACTGGCCCTGCAGAAGAACAAAAGAAATAACAGCAGAAGCCTGGATGGAATAAGAATGTATTATCTTTGTGGCAATCTCACAATTTACTTCTCCAATAAGAGTTTCACAGAAGTAAATAAGGTGAAGTTAGTTTGATGGGACTTTTAGTGAACTCCTACTGGCTCCTTGAAATTTTCACATTTTCTTAATGACATAGGAGCTATGGACACATGGTTTAAAATGCTAATGCATCTAGAAAAGGAAAATCTATAACACATCTATGCCAACATGTAAATATGACATAGACGTGTTCCAACTTTTTTCTTTAAAAAAGGATGGGAAGAAGGAATGCTTTGGAGGGAGAAAGGAAAGAATGAGGAAAAAAAGACAAGTTGGGAGGATGACAAGAATTTTTATTTGCTTTATTATTTTTCCCTTGGGACAGCACTGGGTCTCAAAAAAAGAAGAGAAGGACATGTCAATGTAGTGCCCTGTTTAATAAAGTCATTATTGCATTAGAAACATATAAATACATGCTGCCCACACATGCCATAAAACGTGTGTTTCTGCTATTTCTTCTTCACCTGAGGTGGTTCATGATATCCGTAATAATAATTATTATTAAGATAATAATACCTTTAAATAATATTGTGTTTATGCTCTTCAAAGCACTCTCTTGTTTATTATCTTTTTTACTTCTTCAGTATTCCTCAATAGGTTGGTGGGGTATCTCTCAAAAGGGAGAAGAATTATAGAAAGACTAAGTGATTTTCCCCAGATGTTCATAACATGTGAGAAGTGGAATTAAGATCATAAACCACAGGTTATCTAATAAGAACTCTCACCTGAAGTTCAGTAAAATTTGTCCTCCTCCTACTACAGAAGAATGATCCAGGCTCCTGCTCAGGTTCTAGAACGTCCAGGATGGAGAACTACCTCCTCGGCAGTCCCATCTCCTGCAGCGTCTCATCCCGTACCTCATGTTCCCCACATCAGTGCTGCTCTAGGCCTTTGTGTCTTAGGCCATGCAGGTTCATCTACATAAAATTTTCTTCACATCCTTCTTTATCTGGAAAATTATTACCCATGTATTGAACTTTAACTCCTCTTCTCCAGAAAGCCCTTCTTTGAAACTCATGTGCACGGCTACCCTAGCACTTGAACTTGCAAAGCCCTTGACCTTGTACTCAGTGTGGCAATGATCTCTTTATGTGCCTCTCTCCTACTTCACTGTGAATTCTTTGTACATGCAGAGCCTAACTAACACATAGTGAGTGCTCAAATATTGTGAAAGTGGGCTAAACCGACAGGTTGTCTGTGTGTCAAACAGGATCTGAGAGGAAACCTAAATCAATGAACAAATAAATGCTCTTGGACTATATCCTATTTAGAAGGAAATTCAGTTTGATTTTTGAAAATACAATTGTCAAATAATTACCCTATTAATAGACATTGTTTGTGTTGTAACACATTTAATTAGTGTTTTGCCCAAGTCAGCAAACATGGATATTTTTTATCCAGAAGCAGCATGTGTTACAATCTCAATGGCTAAGGGGTTTAGTAAGGTTCTTCAGGGAAGTGATACAATTTCAATTCAGATTCCTAAAGAAGTTGGAAGAATCTTTACCAGAAATGTTAGCATTTTGACAATATCTATCTTTTTAAAACATTCTGACATCTAAGTGATTTGACTAATATAGTTTTTAGTAGATATGAGGTAATTTTAAAATATTATAACTGCAGCATAATTTATTCATGGAGGATCATTTCATAAGTGATGAATTTCATTCCTTCTTTTCTGGTAGAAGTAGAAAAAAGCATGTGAATTGCTGCTGCTAACTTAATAATTTTACTGATAACTAAGAATGGAACAGATCTTGCTGTGAATTATGTAATCAGCTTTAAAAGCACTCTATATTCTTTCTGTGACAGAGTAAGACAAACACAAGGCAGATAATATGGTTATTATAATTTTTTTTCCTGAAAAAGCTTAGCCACGTTGTATTTAATAGTATAGCCAGGGAAAGATTGGGTTAAAATGATCATAACAGCTGCTCCAAAAAATGTATCTTAATGTCAGCGTTGTGTGGCTTTTCTTTTTCCTGCTAAGGAAATTTAACAGGATATTAAAAAACATATTAACCTTCAAAATATGTTTAGATTCTGCTATGCTTTTAAAGAGGCAGTACGAATGTGAGAGCTATGTTTAGTAGAAGGTTTGACCCATGGAATTTGTAGGAAGGGGTCACTTAAATTTAGTTTGAAAGCCAACACTCCAGCATATGACTGTCACTAATATCACACCCCTCTAATCCATTCTCTATGCAGCTGGTACAGTTATCGTTCTAAAAGCAAATCTGATTATGTGATTCATCTGCTTAAAACCTTTTTGTGGTGAAATCTAGATGCCTTAGCTTGGCAGACTAGGTCCTCCTTGAGCAGGCCTTGCAACATCTGCCCTAGAAATCCATGTTTGAGCTATAAGGGGAAATTCACAGTGCTCAGAAAGCCTCAGCCTTTGGCTACTTACTATTTTGCAACCCTATCTGTCTGCCTGGAATCTATGGTCTCTGTTCCTTCTCCCCAGGGATTGACCACTTCCTCTTTTGCACCCATCATCTGCCCCTACGTCACTGCTCTTTCAAGCCACTCTTAACGGTTTGTGTATTCAATTACCCTTCCCTCTTAGACTCTAAACTCTTATTATCTGGGTGGACAGGTCTTGCAAGGCTCTTGGCTGAGTAGATTTATGAATGGATTCACCGATACCCAAGAGACATATTGAATGTGCCTACTCTCAAAAAGAGTATCCCTCATGGAAGTTTTGCCAACAATTTAAAAATAAATGATCTCTAGCTTGAATGTTTCCTTGTGCTTTTATTATTACACTTACTGACTTTTTATTAATGTTGTAGTTGAAAACATTGGAGATTAGTAGCTTGGGTTTCTAATTTCAGCTCTTACACAAATACTTACCTTGCTACAGAAGAAAATACCTTAGGCTAAGAAAATGAGTATAGTCAACAAAATTCTCAATTTTGACCTTTCCCCACCCCTGTTTAATCCATGGAGATGTGTCTCCTAAAATGTTCCTATTAACCCGTTTTGCCCCACACTGCTCTTAAAACTCTCAAAATGGGTTTAGCATTTTGTGGGAAGCAAATATGGGAAAGACATTACCATTTTTAGCTAGATTGCTAAGGTTAGTTTCCTATGACTATTAAGATGGATTCTACGTTATTTTGTTCCTTGAGCAATCACTAATCCTGATTACTGATTGTTGTTATTTCTGAGTCATTTAAATTATATAAAGTCATATATTAATATATAATTATATACAATCATTTATTAGTAGATATTGTACATAGTTATAGAATTAGTCATTGCCATTGTCTGCAGGCTTAGAAATAATTACTGAAGTAGACACATCACTGGGATGTAGTTAGAATCACAGAGTGTTGAGTCAATTTTGTCCATTTTCCTTTTTTTTTTTGTTTAAAGTTTAGAAAAATGAGGCCCAGAATCTTAAGTGACTTATGTAGAATTTCATGGCCAATTCAAAGGGAAGCAAAGAGCCCCATGCAAAGCATTTCCAAACTGTGTCCCTTGCATTTTGTATTTGAAAATCATTCCAATGGCACTTTGATGTTGGGACTATTCAGGGACACCAGGCTTGGAGCTGGGAATTACACCATAGCTTACTTTCTGTTGTTTTCTATTGTCCTCTTGCCAAAGAGTGCCACATGAATACTTAGCCCTTATTGAACTAAGAGACTGAGGGATACAACTTCCTTCTAACTTTTGGCTTTATCAAAATGGCTGTACACTTTTAGGTGATACCTTAAAAGTATCAGAAAACACTGATTTTCTACTTAAATCAGTAGAAACCTTGACTAGTGAGTGAAGGTTCCCAGTATGTAATTACCTCTGCTAACAAGTGAGCCTGTTGTTTCCCTGCAGCTTACAAGACCCCACATTGAGCAGGCTCAGTTTGGATGACAACATGAAGCTATGGATAAGCCAACAGGGGAGGCAAAGGGGAGAAAATAGCCTCAGAGGTAAATGCAGATGGTCTTGAGAGTCCTTTCTAAATATATCCACACACCAATCTCTACATGGCACCTGGCTGGCATTTTTCCTCAATAGGTCAACTATTGTTGCTAGATGGCTTTAATCATTTTGCAATTTCAAGTAAAAATAAAAGGAATGCTATAGCTGTGTGTCAGTTTTCTGTCTTTTATTCATAGTAAGGATATAAAAAAGTTCTTGAAAAATGCCCTTGGAAGCCTTCAGGATGGTAGCCCTCTCAAGCATAAAAACATTTCAAATAACAGTCTTCTTGCTTTGAGCTCCCCAATAGGGACTGTAGGTAGATTGGGGACAGGGGAAAGAATAATCTTTAAGGATACATCGGCAGCACTTTAAGGGAAGGAGTTATATGTTTTTGTATTCTTCAAAGCCTACTATTGTCTTAAACACACAATCTGTATTCTCAGGTGTTTTTGCTGAATGAATGAATGGGTATGTGGGTGGGTGAAGGATGGATATTGTATATCTACTTTATGCCATTTTCTAATGACACAGGATCCTCCAAATAAATTTGTCTCCTCATAATGGAATGCTTTTTCTTTCTTTTATATTTGCATAAATAAAAGAATTATCCTTTTATTTTTCTCTCATCTCATATGATAACATTTTCTCTTCTCTGTAAAGCTGTTCACTTTTATTCTGGATTATATCTCATCGTACCTCTTTGGGACCCTTAATTATCTCTCCATTCTAGAATTCAATAGAGCCCCTGCCCTCTGCCATGCCATCTCTCCTTGTTTGATGCTCAGCTCGTCAAAGGTGTGGTAGGTACCTACTGCGTTTCTTCCCTCTCTTCTTTCCTTCTTCCTTCTCTGCAACTTGGCTCAAACTCTTTGAGGGTGGAGATCCCCATGTGTAAAACTGAAACAATAATACTCGCTGGCAAGGTAGCTTTTAATATTCATTTATTGTCTGCACATAATTGATATGTCATTTCTCTAATTATAATGATTTTGTTCCATAATTATCAGAAACAAAAGCTTTGTTCCTCCCCGGTCCGGGAGAACCTTTCTTTCCCCCCTTTACCTCTCATAATTTTGCCTTTAAGGTATAGCAAAAGCAGCACCTCCTCCATGAAGCTTCTCTTTGGTTATTCTACCTTATCTTGTTTCAATTTAAAGGGTATTTAGTACCATAATTACATGAGGCAACACAATAGCATATATTTTACTTAAAAATATCATAGCATCTAATTCAGTGCTGAGCACATAGTAGTTAATTAATAAATACTTCTTCATTGTCCAAACTATTACACATGTATGAGGGACTCTGGCTATTTTGAGTAATTTGATTGCCATTTTATTACAAACTATGAATGTCCCCAAAATTACATTCATCATGGTAATTAATTGATCACCTCGTCTTTAGCTGTTATAATAAGAAGCCCTTTGCATCCTTATTACTGCCTTCTGGATCCATACATTGATTTTAAGTTTTGTTTGTTTGACACTTTGCTGTATTTCTTTTCATATATAAAAGGTCATCCTAAGAAACATGATTGTTAGGTAAAAGGACTGGCAAAGTAATACAGAATCTCTGATTGTAAATTAAAAGATATGTTGGGATACATCCAAAATTTTAGGGTAAAAGGCATGCGTATTTTGTGAACCTTCTGGGACTGATGAACACTCTTCTTTGGAGCGTGAGTTTGCGTTTGTTCTGGGGCGAGGAGGCGAAGGTCAAGGATTGCTAACAATCCTAGTTGTAACTCAAAGCAGAAAGAAAAATTATTACTGTTATGCTTTCCTCTCTTAGTTTCTCTCAAAGAAAAATATTGTTTTTGACTCAAATGCAATATTGCTTCCAATTCCAAACTAGTAATACATGGCTTCCCTCTAAGAGATTTGCCAAAATGGCAAAAGAGGTAGGGACAGGAATAATTTGCATATAAAAACATCACAACTGGATAGAGTTGTAAATGAACTGAATTTGGTTGAATTTTCCTAAGTCTACTAGGAATCTGAAGATACTATTTTTTTTTCTTTTTAATGACTAAATAGATCTAAGTGCTTTTGAAATTCTCTCTCTCTCTCTCTCTCTCTCTCTCTCTCTCTCTCTCTCTCTTTCTTTTTTTTCTTTGTTGACAAGAGTCTTGCTCTGTAGCCCTGGCTACAGTGCCATGACATCAGCCTAGCTCACAGCAAGGCTGTGAGCTCAAACTCCTGGGCTCAAGCAATCCTCCCACCTTAGCTTTCTGAGTAGCTGGGACTGCAGGTGCTCATGACGATGCCAGACTAATTTTTTGTTTCTGTTTTTAGTTGCCCAGCTAATTTTTTCTATTTTTGGTAGAGAAGTGGTCTTGCTCTTGCTCAGGCTGGTCTCAAACTCCGGATCTCAAGCTACGCCCCTGCCTCAGGCTTCCAGAGTGCTAGGATTACAGGCATGAGCCACTGCACTGGGCCTGAAATTCTGTTAGCTTCTTACCCAAACCCTAGCAGTTTCCCTCCTTATTCACTGTGTCATTAACCTCACTTTCACCTCCAGTTGCCTCCTACCAAACTATTAGATAGTAAAAATGAAAATGAATTGTGATAGATGTTCAATTCACTTCCAACGGTGTGGTTCTTTTATATTTCTTGTTTATATTCTTGTTAGTTATGTAGTCTATGCTATCATTTTGGAAATTTCTTTAACCTTTTTTATGTGGGACCCTCTGTTTCTAGGATCTCATATTATTTCTCAATATGGTGATTTCTTGAGGAAGAAAAAAATGTCTAATATTGCATGTCTAAAAATCTCTTTTTCTATCCTCATGCTGGATGGATAATTTTGCCAGGTGCAGACTTATAGAATGAAAATTGTTTTTGCTTAGATTTTTTTTTGAGACAGAGTATGTCACCCTGGGTAGAGTGCAGTGGCATCATCATAGTTCACTGCAACCTCAAACTCTTGGGCTCAAGTGATCCTCCTGCCTCAGCCTCTTGAGCAGCTGGGACTACATGTGTAGGCCATGAGGCCTGGCTAATTTTTCTATTTTTAGGAGAGACTGGGGTCTCGTTCTTGCTCAAGCTGGTCTCGAACTCCTGACAGTTAGAATTTTGAAGATATCACTGCACTGTCTTCTAACTTCTATTGTTAATGTTGGGAATTCGGATGCCACTTTTTCCTAATTATTTTTATGGGACCTTTGCTTTCAGCTCACCTGAAATTTTTAGGTATATGATATGTTTCTGTATTGATTTTGTTAGATATTTGCAAGGACTTTTCATTTTGGAGATTTACATTTTTCAGTTATAAGAAATTTTAAAAAATGGTATCTTTGATCATTTCCATATAAACTATTTTGTTTGGTCTTTCCTTCTGAAACTTCTATTAGTTAGACTTTGGACCTATGGATTTTCCAAACTATTGCTCTTTTTTTGGTTGTTTGTTTGTTTATAAGCACTTTCTTTGTCTTTTTGTTCTTGGAATACATTTCCTTGCTTTTATCTTCTAATCGTCTTATTGAATTAAAAAAATTATACATTTGTGTTTTTAATTTCAAAGAACTTTTTTCTTGTTCTTAAAAGAACAGGAAATTATTAAATCATTCCTTTGTATGACACCTTGTTCATAATCCATGGGTGCAATATTTTATATCTTTGATGATATCAATTATAGATTATTTGAAATTTTCATTTTTCTTTCTTGTTTTTTCTCTATTTTATTCTCCATTTAGAGGCTTTTCTTAAATGTGTGATAACCCTTGCTTTTCTACTCATGTTTATGCTTAAACACTGATGGGAAACTTTGTGAGAAAGTTACCTTTGTGCATTGATCAGCTTTTCTTTGACTAGCCAGGTCATTTTTGGCTGGGGCTTCTCAAATGTCTGTCAGTACATGCACTCCAGTACATTCCTCCAGTCTTTCTAGAGCACGATCCTCCCATCTCCTTTTAAGGAACGAAGCATAAACCCAGCTGTTGACATCCCAGAGCTGAGCAGTGGAGGGAGCGTGGCTATGTCACTGCTTCTCACCTCACCCTCTCATGTCCCTGAGGTCCTCAAGTCCTGAGAGTCTCAGGCTCAGTTTCTCCATCTAATATTTCTCAACCCTCCTGAGGGAATGAGCAACGTGTAATCATGTAGTAGGTTATGTTGGAAGTAGAGATGCAAGAAAATAAGTGTTCCTTATAGAAACTTTCAAAATATCCCCCTGTTTTCAACCTTCTCCCTCCACTATACAGGCATAGTTCAGAGACACTGCCAGTTCAGTTTGAGACCACTGCATTAAAGTGAATATATCATCACAATAAAGTGAGTCACAGGAATTTTTGGGTTTCCCAGTGCATATAAAAGTTATGTATATGCTATACTGTAGTCTATTAACTGTACAATAGCGTTATGTCTAAAAAAATATACATACCTTAATTAAAAATATTTTATTGCAGAAAAATGCTTACAATCATCTGAGCCTTTCGCAAGTCATAATCCTTTTGCTGGTGGAGGGTCTTGCTTCAATGTTGATGGCTGCTGGCTGATAGGGATGGTGGTTCCTCAAGGTTGGAATGGCTGTGGCAATTCCTCAAAATAAGACAGCAATGAAGTTTGCTGCATCAATCGACTCTTCCTTTCATGAAAAATTTCTCTGTAGCTTGTGATGCTGTTTGATCACATTTTAACCACAGTAGAATGTCTTCCAGAATTGGACTCAATCCTCTCAAATGCTGCTGTTGCTGTATCAGCTAAGTTTATGCATTTTCTAAATACTTTACTGTCATTTCAAGAAGACACTTTCATTGCTCATCCATAAGAAGCAACTCTTCTTTCAAATTTGATCATGAGATTTTAGCACTTCAATTACATTTTAAGGCCCCACTTTCAATTCTAGTTCTCTTCCTATTTCTACCACATCTGCAGTTATTTCCTCCAATGAAGTCTTGAACCCCTCAAAGTCATTTATGAGCATTAGAATCAACTTCTTCCACAATCTTGTTAATGTTGATACTTTGACTTCTTCCTATGAGTCACAAAATGTTCTTAATGGCATCTAGAATGGCGAATCCTTTCCAGAAAAGTTTTCAATTTGCTTTGCCCAGATCCATCAGAGGAATCAGTATCTATGGCAGCTGTAGCCTTAAAAAATGTATTTCTTCAATAATAAGACTTGAAAGTCAAAATGACGCCTTGATCCATGGGCTGCAGAATGGGTGCCGCGTCAGCAGGCATGAAAACAACATTAATCTCCTATACATTTCCATCAGAATTCTTGAGTGACTAGGTGCATTGTCAAGGAGCAGTAATAGTTTGAAACGAATCTTTTTTTCTGAGCAGTAGTTCTCAATAGTGGGCTTAAAATATTCAGCAGACCATGCTATAAACAGATGTGCTGTCATCCAAGCTTTGTTGTTCCATTTATAGAGCACAGGCAGAGTAGATTTAGCATAATTCTTAAGGGCCCTAGGATTTTCTGAATGGTAAATGAGCATTGGCTTCAACTTAAAGTAACTAGCTGGATTAGCTCCTGGCAAGAGAGTCAACCTGTTTTTTGAAGCTCTGAAGCCAGATATTGACTTCTTCTTGCCAGCTAAAAAAAGTTCTAGTCCTCTTCCACTGGGAGGCTGTTTCATCTACATCGAAACTCAGTTGTTTAGTGTAGAGTCACTTTCATCAATGATCTTAGCTAGATCTTTTGAATAATTTAATGCAGCTTCTATATCAGCACTTGCTGCTTCCCCTTGCACTTTTATGTTATAGAGATGGCTTCTTTCCTTAACCCTCATGAACCAACCTCTCTGCAAGCTTCCAGCTTTTCTTCTTCATTTTCCTCACCTCTCTCAGCTTTTTTAGAATTGAAGAAGGTTAGGACCTTGCTCTGGATTAGGCTTTGGCCTAAGGGAATGTTGTAGCTGGTTTGATCTGCTATCTAGACTACTCGAACTTTCTCTGTATCACTAATATAAGATTGTTTCGCTTTCTTATCGTTCGTTTGTTCACTGGAGTAGCACTTTTAATTTCCTTCAAGAACTTTTCCTTTGCATTCGCAAGTTGACTAACTGGCATGAGAGGCCCAGCTCTCTATCTGTCCCAGCTTTTGATATGCCTTTCTCATGAAGCTCCGTCATTTCTAGCTTTTAATTTAAAGTGAGAGACGTGAGAATCTTCCTTTCACTTGAATGCTTAGAGGCCATTGTAGGGTTATTAATTGTCCTGGTTTCAATATGGTTGCGTCTCAGGAAATAGGGAGGCCTGAGGAGAGGGAAAGAAATAGGATAATCAGTCAGGGCCGCAGTCAGAATGGACACAACATTTGTTAAGTTCACCATCTTATACGAGCACAGTTTATGATGCCCTAAAACAATTACAATAGTAACATCGAGGATCACTGATCACAGACCATCATAACAGATATAATAATGATGAAAAAATTTGAAACATTATGAGAGTTACCAAAATGTGACACAGGAAGTGAGCATTTGCTGTTGAACAAATGGTGCCAATTGACTTGCTCCATGCAGGGTTGCCACAAACTTGCAAATTGTGAAAAACACAATATTTGCAAAGCACAAGAAAATGTGGCATGCCTGTGCCATTCCTTTACATCGTCCCTGGTGCTTCCAATTCTTGAGCTTTTTTTGGTTCTTCAGGCTAAAATGGAGTGCATCTCATTGGTCTTCTCTTTCTGTAGATACCTGGGTTTCACCTTCCTCTTTTCTACTAAGTGTTTTAACTGTACTTTATTTCTTGGTGGGAATGAGGTTCGGGTTATGTCTGCTAAAATTGCTTGGTCTCAACAAAAACTGCTTTTATTGAGAAGCCGTGTGGTTACATATGGAATAGACCAGTGTATGGACATAGAAGCAGAGATAACTCAGCTAGAAGTAATTTAGAAAATCCATGAAGTCCAACATGTAACTAGTAGGAGTTTCAGCAGCGAAGACCAAACAAAATAGTCAATATTAAAATTATCAAAGAACAATGAAATGAAGGCTAATGGGATCCATTCGTGTATCTACTACAGATGTTATTCTATCTGTCCCCAGTGGTTTCAGAGATTCTGCAAGTAAAACAGGGAGCCTAACTGAAAATACAGATGTATAAGCTGAGAGATATGTAGTATTACCAACTCACCAAGAATTACTTTTCATGTAGAGAGATAGAGGAAGGTCCCTGAAGGAGTATGAATATGCATCAATGGGAAAGTAGGTTTAGGTGGAAGCAGGTGTGGTTGGGGAAAGAAAGCAGAGGTGTGATGATGATTCTAACACTGTGGATTCTAGCCAGAGAGGGTGCTTCCTAGACACTTTAGGTCTTATTGTGGATTGAAAACAGGTGCTGTCTTGGGGTTGGAGGAATGCCATCAACATAGCTGCCAAAATGGCCCTAGATTCCAGAAGTTCCCTTATCATAACGGGTTATTTTAAAAAATCTAGGACATCCTTCACATGATTGTCTCAAAGATAACTAAAAAAGCAAGACACATTTTCGGGTACAAAAATCAAAATTCAAGATATCTTAGAAAGCCAAATTGTTTCCAGCTGAGTTCATAAATACCATGCATGTTATATGAAGTTAGAATTCTGACCACAAAAGCCTTATATTAATGTATTCTTTTATCCCAATCTAACCTATAGTGACTGGCAGTATTTTGCAAAAGATCATGAATCTTTGTGCAACAGGGTGATCTTGAAGCAAAACAGAACATCCCGTTTGGTTTTATTGCACTGAGTAGAGCTACGTGACACTGCTGTTTCCCAGAGTGGATATTATCTGCATGCTTTGCTGCAGACAGTCTTTCTGACTGCAGTAACTTAGGGGCACCTGGGAGCTGAGTTTGACGGTGAACTAATATACCATCAGGTGAGCACTGAAGGCGTGATGCCTTCTGAGGTGGGCTCTGTTTAGCAGCCTGAATGCAATGTGCATTTCTATTCACTTACTGAATCTACCGGGTATACCCACATGTCTGTCAGATAGGACTAAGCCAGAGATACTCACATCAACTGACCATTTGTCTAGGGAAATTGACTTAAAATAATTGTGCCCAAACCTATCCATGACTTAATTGGACTTGGCTGCTAGGAGAGAAGATAAATGGGTGGGCTGCTCAGGCGGGGTCTTCTGGTTTACTCCAGGTGGCTCATTAACAGGGCTGGAGCACACCCCCTTTGACATCATCTTTCTGTGCGCATTTGGAGAGACTGGGACCTGAACAGATGGCTTCAACATGGGCTCCCATGACTACCAGGCATGCCAAGCAGGCAGATGAGTGATCTGGCTTGTTCCTTCTTTTTTAGACTGCTGTCAGCCAGGGAAAAGTGGTGAAAATAAATCAATGGTTCCCTCCTCCAGACCCAGCGTGTACCTTTCAGTCATCAAAATAAGAAACATCCTGTGGTGGCTGGTGGGTGATTTCTCTGATGGGAAGAGCCCTTCACATGCTGGAGATTAACATAACACATGGCCAGGCAGTGCCTGAGGAAGGACACTTTTTTTTGTCTGGGACCAAATGTTGGCACTAAATGGACAACAGCAGATTTGGAGTGAGCATTGTTTATTCACTCCCAGACACTTTGCGTCCTTTGTGACCGGGATCGGTATTTTTGGTAACTGGTTGGTAACTGTTTACATCTCCCATCACCAGAACACAGAAAATCATAAACAGGAACCATGCTGAATATCTCTGGCAGTGCCTTTGTGTTTCTACTGTACGGAAAGCCCAGGGGCCTCTTCTTGTAACACCCATAGTTTTGACTCTTGATTGAGTCCAAGGATAACTCTCCAGCAAGGAGCTCAGTTTAAGACCCAGAGCATAAGCTTGAACTCTAGTTTAATTTCCAAATAACAACTTGACTCCAAGCTGGACTGTTTTATTACTTATTTTCCTTTTATTTGGAATAAAGACCTCCCTACCTTGCTTGCAAATCTATGATTATACTCTCAAAGATGCAAACTGATTTTCTGGGCCAAATCATGGACATTTGATGTGTTTTCAAACAATGGACATTTTGCATATGTGAAAGCCATGTTGGGTTAAGAGAAAAGGGAAGTTTTACTTTGGGGAATGAATTACATATATATAACCAAGAGGCTTTTCAATTTTGGAGGTTTCATATGGCCCGTGGGTGGCATGTTGGATATCCCAAGATTTACTTAGTGCAGTATGATAATCTAGTTCCCAAATTTTACATAGCTTAACACATAGAATTTGTAATGTTTCTAGAAATACCACATATAGAAATATCTTCATAAGAGTTCTATGTTGTGATCTGCTTTAAGTTAAATCTCATTAGTTAGCTAGAAGTGTTATGGGACAGTCAGGTCATGGAATGAAAAGTGGGACTTCTGGTCTTATTTCTGATTGGTTTATAACTGAGCTATTTCTTGAGAAATATCACTTATGTTTTTTCACTGATGCTTAAAATATATATGCAAAATAAGGCTGTCTAAGTTGCAAGGCTTTTGGGGGTCTTCCTTTGTAAATGTTAAGAAACTTATAAGTAAAAATTATTATTAATAACTGACATACTTAGACCTGTCAAGAGGGATGGCAACATTTCAACCAGCCCTCAAGAGGAGACAGGTCTGCTGTGAGTTAGTCATCATCTGTGGATGATGTATTTGAGGACATGATGCACAGAAGTTGAATTTATAAAAAAAAAAAAAAAGTTGGTAAAGCTCTTTCTGGAGAAATCATGGATTGCAGCCTTAAATTCTGGGAAAATGGAATTTTCCCTTAGCTTTACAAATGTGGCAGAAGGGATGCTCACTAGTTTGCATTTTTGGATTCTCATTAATGTTTCATACACACACACATAGAGTCAATAAAATCTGTGATAATTAAAAATGCCATCTTAGATTTAAGATAAATTTTTAAAATATTAACATATAATGACATCTCAGAATAATAGGCATTTTACTTCTGCTGCTTGTTTTGTGCATTTTCTTTGGGGAAATGGACACTTATTTGTGCATGCGTACTCTTTTTTCAAATGTTTATTTTATGTGTATTGAAATAGAATGTGACCTTTAGGCTCCAGTGTCCCAGGACAGCTCTGGAAGTCTTAGCACGAAAAACTTAAATGTTTCTCTTCTCCTCTTCCTGCTACTGCAAATTACAGTCAGCCATCCAGCATGCCCTTACTTTAGTGGGACCTACTGACTCTGATGTTAAGGACAAAGATGAGGAAAATGACACCGAAGAGGTGAAGTAACTTATTCAAGGAGAACTTGGGCAGAGCCGTGACCAGAATTCAGGTCATCGTACTCTTAATTCAGTTCTTGCACAAATATTTATTGTGTTGGGTGCTGTGCTGGTTGCTATTTCTGGGTCCTTTCTATTCCATTATGCTGCCTGTCTGTCTCTGCTGTGGGGGATTTGCTCTATGGAAGTTATTTTCCTTTCCATGGGGAAACATTTTCTTCATATTCATTCTCTGCATAAACTCAGTGGATCTCCTTAGTCTCCTCATTTATAAAATGAGGATGCTGTCCTACCAATTTTAATTTTTTCTGATTCTATTGTCCTTTCATGAATTATATGTGAAAAGGCATTTGAACTCTGAAAATTCTTCATTGTGCATTTCATGTAGCTTGTGTTTTTTATGCTGAGTTTTAGTTATTTTTACTTCACCTTGTTCTTAAAGATGGCATGGGAAGTAATGCTATAAATCCCCTTGGTGATGCAGTGCTGAAATGAAGAGTTCAGTTATTTCAATCAGATGATTATATTTTGCTTTAGGTCTCATGTTGTGAACCAGTGCGATTTTGTATCACTGTGGTGATTTCTTGTGCTTCGTTGGGTGGTATGTGCAGCCACACAGCGGAGCATCGTGAGCTACTGTCCTCACGCCCTAGCACAATGGGAGTGCACAATAATGAGGCGAAAGTTTAACTAATCAGTGCCAGCTGATGATGCACATGTGTGATGAGGTGAAACAACATTTCCAATGTGGGCCCAAGGTATTGGGATTATACCAGTATCTGTGTTAAACTGAATAAGCTGAAGCTATGACTTTTGGGGCCTTAGGATATTAAAATATTGGAAAATGGGACAGTTAAGAATGTAATCATTAAAACTGCTTTGTACCTTTGTACCTGGGATAATGTAAAAGTGGCCACTCATTTATTGGTGTGTCCCAAGGAATTTGCTCACTGCTTTACGTACAGCATTTTGTTTAATTATTTTAATAATTCTATGGCATAGTTTATTATCCACATTTTACAGGAAATGAAACCGAGTTGCAGTGAGGTTCCATGACACACCCAAGCACTCAAAGCTGCTCTTCAGATGGAAGACTGTCCGATTCCAAAGCCTTGGTGTTACTTCAGCATCAGGCTATAATTCTCCCATATCCATTTGTGCATTGATTTACTACATATTCATTGGCATGTTATCATTTTAGATGCCAGGAAGATAGCAGAGAATAAAACAGACAAATAATCCTGATCTTGTGGAGGTGTTCTACTTAGAGGGGTGACAATAAGTGAAGAATTGAGTAAAATGTGTAGGAAGTCACGTGGTAACAGGGCTTTAGGGAACAACACAGCTGAGAGGCAAGGAGAGAGTGATGAGCAAGGGTGCAGGGCCTGCACTTTTCAGTAGGGGGGAAGGAAGGCCTTGCCAAGAAGATCATCCTGGGGCAAAGCCAGGAGCAGAGGCATAACTAGGTGGGGGTGTGGTGGGCTGACCCCCTGTTGTAGAGGGCTACAGAGAAACTGGAAAAGAATTGGAGAGAATAAGAATGGACATGACCCTTTGGAGTTAGGTGTAAAAAAATTAATCCTGTATCAGGAGAATGTTTTTTTTTTTTATTTTTTAAGATTTGAGATATCATAGTATGATGAATTGGTGAATAGTAATGCTGTCGTAGAGAAGGAAAATCGATGATATAGGAGAGAGAGGGGAGAATTGCTATAGCAATGTTCTTGAGTAGGTGAGATGGGATGGGACCCAGTGCAGAAGTGTAGGACTAGATCTTAAATAGGAACAGAGAAAATTGGTTCATAATAACAGGAGGGAAGGCAGAGGGTAGGAGTGCAGATGCTGGTAGGTGAAGAGCTGAACTTGTGGGAGTTGAGGGCATTTTCTTCTGTGTGCTCCTATTTTCTCATTGAAAAAGCAAAATCAGATCTTGAGCTGAGAGGGCAGATGGGGGGGGGGCTGCACTGGAAATCTGAGGGGAGAATAATACAGCATTGTTCTCCATAAGAGAGGTAGAGTGACCAGAATATGTCTCTGCAGTTTTGTTGCTTGCAGGTCCACCTGGGGTTAGTGTCTGGGTGTTCAGAATGAGAACAACCCCTTGTGGTTGTGGGTTCCACTTCTGGGGAGTGAACACATTGCTCACGTGAGGTTCAGGATGCACAGAGCAGGTGGGGAAAACATGGGTTTAAATGTGGTCAGGGTTTTGCTGGAAGAGTGAAATAAAGAAATAATAATTATGAACTTTAAGCTGGGAAGGTGGGAAGCAAGGACATAAGGCATTTGGGTGAGGGACGTGAAAAGGGTGACAAGATCAATAGGGTCAAGGGTGAGGGAATGAGGAGGAATGCAGGAGGTGGGCATCTGAGAGGGTTGTGGATGATGATGTTATTTGCGGAGTGCGTGTTCTTGGATAGAACCATTGGTCTGAGCAGCTGAGGTGGGACAGAGAACAAGGTCAAAGAAAAGGGTCAACATGCTGAAAGTCCACTATTAACGGGAAAGGGAAGTCACCAAGACTTATTCTGGGTATTCTTGGAAAGGCTGATGATGAGCTGAAAGTTAAAGAACTCTGATGGGGCATGGGGGTGGGAGGTCGTCAGCAGATGATTGCAATCATAAGCAAGTGTTGCCGGGTTTTCAGGGGATAGGAAAGGCCTGCCCACTGTGAGTGCTGCTCACAGCAGGTACAGAGGAGCTGTGGGTCTCCTGGTGGGAGGAAGGGAGAGTGATCTGGCTAAGGGGAGCAAAAAGGACACCAGCCTCGCTCTTGGCACCGTCATTGGGTGTTGTGGGCAAAAAGTAGCCTTCACTCACAGGGCTAAGGAGAAGCTGAGGCCTCAGAGGAGAGCCAGGGCTCAGCCTTGGAGCAAGAAGCTGAAGGGGAGACATGGAGCGAATAGGAGGTTGTACCAGTAGCGGTGAGCTTTGGTGGCTATAGCAGAAGAACGTCTGGAGTTGGGGCCTGCTGATGGGAAAGAGGATGTGCAGAGCCAAATGGGATGATGGTCTGAGAGAGAAGGAATGAGCTGGAACTCCTAAGCTTTTTTTCTTTTTTTGAGACAGACTCTCACTCTGTTGCCCGGGCTAGAGTGCCATGGCGTCAGCCTAGCTCATAGCAACCTCAAACTCCTGGGCTCAAGCAATCCTCCTGCCTCAGCCTCCGAGTAGCTGGGACTACAGGCATGCACCACCATGCCCAGCTAATTTTTTCTCTCTCTATATATATTTAGTTGGCCAATTAATTTCTTTCTAGTTTTAGTAGAGACGAGGTCTCGCTCTTGCTCAGGCTGGTTTCTAACTCCTGACCTTGAGCAATCCACCTGCCTCGGCCTCCTAGAGTGCTAGGATTACAGGCGTGAGCCACCGCGCCCGCCAGTTTTTTGAAAATGGAAAGTGAGCTCAGCCTTTATGGTCTCTAGGCAAGCAGTGGTGGTGAGGCTGGGTGTGATGAGGGGACAGGGGAGGGGGAGGCCTGTCACCAGTATATAGGGCCTCAGGATTTTCCTGTTCCTGCAGATGGTGGTGTCAGTTTCACTGCAACACCCGGATATCCGGAATGCTCTTCTCACTCCTAGAATATGAGCAGTGTTAGGACGCACTCTTAATTTATACAAGATATTTATACTAAGGAACTCATTTTTTTTATTTGCGAGGATGCTCAGCTATGGAACTAAAGATGCTTCCCCCTTTACCAGGATATGCTGTTGCTCCTCCTTCGTGTGTCACACTCTGCAGCTATTCTGAGCACCCACAATGTACCAGGCGGCGCATTAGCACTTTAAGCGAGGGAGTAGGTGGGAGCTACATGAATGGATAGAGCCCTTGCTTTGAGGAGCTTACCGTCTAGAGAGGTAGACAAATATTCAACAAATAACAAGAATAGAAACCTGTGACCCATATGGGAAGGTACAGAAAGTAGGGACATGTTTAGATGGCCATTTTTCTAGACTGATGGAATATAGAACATTCTATCTGGAGGACAAATTTCACCCATTTTAGCCAGAACATTTAACAGAATTTTACAGCTACCGGCAAAGATTTCGATTCCTGCCATGTTGTATAGTACTTAGTACAAGGTTTATACATAGTACATATTCAAAAATTTTTGATCAATAAATGAATAGATGGACAGATGAATAATAAGTGAATTTATGAAGGACTTCAACATTCAAAGTGATTAACTTGAATAAATTGCAGACGTTTCTTGTTTATGTTAAAATTTGAGTACACAATGCAACAGTGGGAATTCCCTGCCTTTAATTCCAGAAGGGAGAGTGGAGAATACGATTTCTGCTCTGGTTTGGGATAATAGGTAGGAGGCTTGTGAATTTTAGGCCACTTTCTTCAATTTTTTTTTCATGTAGTGAAGAAGAACACGCCCCACCCGGGTTATATATCCTTAGATCACATTCCAGTGTTTGTTCTCAACCTATTTATCGGGCCTTGCAATTCACTGTATGCTGCCTTTTGGTTATAAAGTAGTTTTTGGAAATGAGTCCATTCTTGATCTCTTCTGTTTTCATGATAGTAGTACAGTTGCCTTCTGTCAGATAAAAGAGATGACCAAATTTATTTATTTGAGTTAAGAGAATTGTTTGGAGTTGGAAGCATTGCTTAGTAATTTAATGGATACTTGCCCTTGCATTATAGATCGATGTGAGAGCTTTTGTAAGATAACCATAATTATTGGTGTTGATTTTTAAGTGGTTTTATGTTGTTCTATGCTGGCTCTACTACCCTCAACCCCCTCCCCCTGCCG
Organism: Lepilemur ruficaudatus; assembly: GCA_963574885.1. Lineage (NCBI taxonomy): Eukaryota > Metazoa > Chordata > Mammalia > Primates > Lepilemuridae > Lepilemur > Lepilemur ruficaudatus. The sequence goes on from CAUYRT010006992.1 coordinate 53,832, forward strand.
AGGAGTCTGAGACTTCGGATCCTAACAGGGGTATCACAAAGCAGCCAAGTGTGAGGAGTTGTGTGTATAATTTCATGTTAACATTAATGTTACTGAAAGTAAAGAAATAGCTACTTAAATAGTTCATGCAATTTGGAGGACCAGAAAGCCATTCCTATGCTGGCAGGCTATTGCTTGGCATCTTTGAATTTTATTTTGCTGAAGGTACCTGGAAATGTGAGTATGGATGCTGGGAAGCTCATTATCCATTTAACTTGTTTCAGCTCAAGCTTTTGGATTTTTGGTGTGTTTTCCTGTGCTAGGCTGAACTATTATTCTAGTTTCACACGTGAGCTGAACAGAACCTTCCCTTCAGGTCTTCTATAGGGAATATTTGGGGTTGTCTTGACTGTTCCTTTCGTATTCTGCTGACCTATAGATTATGTATTTTAGCCTTTGGGGACCTTCTTTTTCAGTCACAATCTCCTGGCCCAGGAACATTTGTTTCCTCATATGCATTTTTTATCTTTGCCTCCTTTCCTTATTTATTTATTTATGAATTATTCAAGTAGCATATAAGATTTTAAAGTTCTTTATAATCATTTTGAGCTACTTTCTTGTATGCATGTTTCTTCTTTCTCTCAAACTCTATTTCATAACCATTTTATGAATAAATACTTTTCTCTTTCTTCAGTGATCAGGAATTGGTGCTAAATATTTATGCTACTCGTTATGCATTTATCAATCACTAATTTGTCCCAAGAAAATAGTTTATGATGCCAAAGAAAACATAAGAAGGAAGTCAGCATTCTTTTTTTGGTTTTGGTTTATTTAAATTGAACTTAGATTGTGAGTAATTCTCTGTAAGTTTGGCCTAATCATACTGATAGTTTCATTTGGCATTGGGCAGTTTGTGACTTTAGCATATTTAATGAAATTTTTGAAAAACAATGTTTTGGATGACATTGTCCATGGAGAAATTTCTTTAGTTATTTGCATTTGATGTTTTGATGATTATGCCTGGCTTCTGGGCTTGTTCTTTACAATTTTCATGAAGTTATTGTTTGACATCGTGCTTTAAACTTGAATTGAACAATATTCATGGTGATTATGATTCACCTCACATTTCAATCCTGTAAGTAATAGTGACAGTAAGTTCTCCTTTACTTTTAAGAATGCTCAACCAAAAGCGCAAAGGCTGTTTTGTTTGTTTTGTTTTGCTTTTAAGCATTACGTAAGTCCATTGGAGCAAGTATGAAAAAAGTTATTGGCATTTAAAATTTATTGAACAAATACAAAAATAAAAAAAAAAATTGTGCCTTCGTTGAGCTTATATTCAATTTGGGGTAGGCAGGGGAAACAGACAAAATGAAAAATAAACGTGGTAGATAAGTGTAACATATAGTGTGATAGAGAATGGTAGTGATAGAAGAAAATAAAGCCAAGTAGGTGAGAACAGCATTGCAGGGAGGTGGTGAGGTTGCAAATTTAAGTTTTAAACAATAAAGACAGTGTTGGCGTCTTGATGGAGGTAAGGCCACTAACCACAATACCCTCTGGAAAACAGAATTCCAGGCAGAGGAAACAGCCTGTGACTGTGCCTCCTTGCGCATTCAGGTGATTAATATCAGGGTAGCCAGTGTGGCTGAGCAGTGTGAACAACAGTGTGGTAAGAGACAAGATCAGACAGAAAATGGCCATCAAAGGGAACAGCTGTCTTTGTATGGTCCGAAGTGGTATTGCTAAGGACTGCTAGTGTTGTTTGTTAGCAATAATAAAAGAGAAAAATAATTTCAGGATAATATTTTTCTAAAATTTTTTTTTCTCCTGTTGATAACCTTAGTCTGGTTGGATACTCTCTACTCCTTTTCAAAATTCTGTGGGAAAAAATAATTCCAGGGTTGATTAAAAACCAATATAACCTTTTCATCTTTCCCTTGGGATCCTTTATTCCTTGTTTCTGTAGGGTGATATTTGAGATCTGTTTATGGAAATCTGGCCCCATCTCTTACTCTTAGGTTCCTTCCATTTTCTTTGAGCATTTCCTTCTTGATGTACTATGATTTCAAGAATCTTTTCCTTGTATTAGAAAAAAATCCTATGATGTTCTGCGTATGTGTATTTTTATGATATTGGATTGAGAATTACAGTAAAGTTTAAAAAATTCACCTTTAACATTTCTCAAATTATCAACAGAAATAACAAATATCAATGGATGGCTAACAGGCACTATGGTACAGTGAAAAGAGGGTGAGTTTTACTGAGTTATTATTTAAATGAGTTAATATTTGTAATGTACTTGGAACATACGGATTTTTATTTTCATAAAAAATGCAGTGTCTGTCTTTAATAGACAAAAATAACTGTAAATGGGTAAGACTCTTCACCTCATTAAGCCTTAGTTTCCTAAAACATAAAATGCAGTTCATGACTCCGTTACCCGGTTGCTGTGAGGATTAGACATCATGTAATCCCGTATGTCCTGTCTGGCGCCCGATACACCGTCGTAATAATCATCCCGTGAACTGGCACTTATTGAGGGCCTGCTCTGTTCCAGTCATAGTGCCAAGAGCTTTGCATCCATCATCTAATCCGATCCTCACAAGGACCACTGGCGTGAAAACTTCTGAGGGAAGAAATCCAAGTGTTGCTCACCGTTGCATCTCAGTATGGAGCTTGGTGCTCAGCTTGTATTGGACACTGAACACATATTTGTTGAATGAGTAAAAACAAATGCCCCTTTTAGAGATGAAGAAATGAGCTTTGATGAGATTACATTGATGACCCAAAGGACACATGGGGTGAATGACAGACCCAGAATTTGAATCCAGGCAGTCGACCCTGGAACACAAGCTCTGAATCACAACACGTAGCAGGCTCTAATTAGTGTTATAAGGGGCACCGGAGAGGGTTCTCTCCCTCCATTCCTTAAGTCCACAGCTCCTTTCCACTTTTATCTTAGAGTTAGGATATGGCAGTAGGCACACTGGATTTAATAGCTGTAATTATCATCCTTTGGTGTAAAAATACTATCATGTTTCTCTTTTCCCCATAACATCAGACAGGGATGTATATGGTAATGCCTACAAGCATGTGCACATGCTCACATACAACAGCACATGCACAGCAACACACACACACATGCATATTGCACATTGGGATCTTGGACATTCGTCTGATATATAACTGTCTTAAGATTCCATTAAGCAGTAATTTGAAGGCTCAGGGAAGTAACCACTGATCTGGGCTATATTTGTTTCCTTTAGTTGTATATTACACATGGGAGAACAGCAAATTAATCGCAGAACCTGAATTCAAATCCCCTGCAAGTGTATCATTTTATTGCTGCTAGGATGTTAATTTCAATCTTTTAAAAATGATTGATAGGATATTGATTATTGTAGGTCATGTATTTTTTTCAGTGCTCGAAGGTTTTAAAACAATAGAAGTCTGGTAAGATCTTCATGCTTATGTTCACAAAGGAGCCAATAAACTTTTTAAAGAGACAAGACTCTTGGTGAATTTAGTCTGGATTGCCATACAAGTAATATGATTTCAATTTGGCTTTGAGGTAAGGTTTTGATTTTTACCAATGTCAGTGAATGCCTTTTCAATGGTGAAACCAGCCTTTTATGTATTTATTTGTTAGATAACTTACATGAAAGTTATGAAACAGACTTTTAATGGTATTCAATAGCTTACTCATCAATAACAAAGCCAGGAAACAAAATAAAAAGAAGCAAATTAATGAACTATAGAAAATATGATTTTACAAATTCTTTATAAGTACATATGATTCTGATTTAATTGGAAGACTCAGAATTCCAGGCATTCTTAGAGACATCTGTGACTAATGTAGCTTAAAAGGCTTCAAACTGACATGGACCAATTTTGCTCAGTATTTCTTATATACCGAAATGTGTCAAACGCTGACACAGTATTAACGATAATTTATAAATTGACATTGCAGCAACTTTTTTAACCTTACACTTGGACAAAAAAAAAAAATGGAAAAAAAATCACTGGAGTCAATACTAACCAAATTTATGTTGTGGGTGGAGACCACAGGGCTTCTGTTTCACCTTTGTGTTGTTTGCCATTTTAAGAAATTCTGGCATAAGGATCAATTTGTGAGAAAAGCAAGGACCAATGAGGTTAAAGTGGAACCTTCCTTAAACTTACATTTTGTTTTTTTTTTTTTAAATATCATGTGGTGAAGTTTCTTTTTAAGTTGGGTGATAAGTTGGGAAGAGGCATAGATTGTACAGAATGGGGATGGATGTGCATTTGTTTCTGTGATATGTGTGTAGTATTAGAACACATGTTACAAAGTGTGTTTTGGGAATGCTTTGTACACATTTTAGTATGAAACAGCAAATGTATTAATTCTCTCAAATTACAATGTGGCCTTTGGTTTTAAATTGTTTCTGAAAAGTTAATGATGATAACTTAGCCAAAAAGAAATCATTCACGAGGCAGGGAAGAGACGTTGAACCCAAACTTTATTTATAAGAATGAGAAGACTTCAAATTTAAGGCAAAACTTTGGGTAATTTTCTTTAAAGATTATGTGCATCTCAGGAGTCCAATCAATAGTCACTATAATACTGTGTCTTTGTAAATGTTCATGACTCACCGCCAGCCATTAAAATCATGGCAGTTATGGGATCTCCAAAGCCTCAGTTACAAATTGCCTGTTGGCAAAGTGACGGACAGGCCTAGTAGGTCTTTCCCACCCATAATAAATGTGTTCTAGTGCTCCATGCCAAGGTATATTTTATTGACTTCCTCCAACACCATGGGGAAGCTTCAGTCTTGATAGTAACGTATGTTTCAGTTAATTAACAGTTTAAAGTTAGTTGCAAGTATTAAGCCACTGATGTAACTGCTCGAGAAGTTCATGGCAGTACTCTGCACATCTTGGCGTGACATTTAGAAAGCAGTATGTAGGTGTATTCAGTAAAGTAATGCTTAAGCTCTTCCTAGAAGGCATCTCTCCAGCCCATTAGTTTTTCATCACAGTGAAAACTGGAAGGAAAAGTGTGTGGTGAGCCATCGTCCTTGGGTTCCAGTGTTTGGGAGCTTCTCTCTGATCCTGCTGTTCCTAGGCTCCATCTCATCTTGTCGGGTCAAACCACTCTGGCCTGGGTCTGCTTAGGAAAGTCGGTCTGCTCCTGGTACAGCCGCAGTTGACAAGATTTAAAGGTCATTTTGCATCTTTGGGTTTGAAGACAATTAAAATGGGAGGTTGACAGGGGGGAACTAAATTAATCTGAACCAATTAATCAGGATGAACCATGATTCTTAGTTATAGAATGACAACCTACTGAGAATTTATAGAGTCGTTATATACTTAATGCTCCTGGTTATGAACCAGATGTGGAATCTAATTTTGTTGTATATGGTATGCTCTGCCAAAATTTAAAAAACACATTAAGACCCAATCAAAATTAGTGAAATGTAAGCACATTTAGGTATTAGTTCAAATGTTCATTTACTTTCACTTGTAATAATCTCGTGTGCACATAAACATGCTTTAAAAATAAGGTATACAACAGTCTATTAATAAGAATTCATCAAATTCATCCCTCAAATTTGAGAATCATTACCCTTAAGCTAGGTTGGTGACTGCCTGAAGCAGTCACCTAAATCGAATTTTTCAGATTGTAATTTGTTCCCAGGGGCAAAGACAATCATGTTGTAGGTTGGGTTTAGCACTCTACCTTGAATGTAGGAAGTTCTTGATAATTTATGGAATGAATGGGGG